>JANAVB010025600.1:2466645-2691645 GCA_029216955.1 Iris pallida
GGTGGAGTAGGAAGAATGATATCACCTGAAAAAGAATCTGGTGGTGGTGGTGTAGGTGCCTCAGGAGTCAAGACGGATGTAGATAAGGACTTGGCACTGGCACCATAGGTACTGGTCCTGCAGTTTGCTTCCCTTTTCTGCTGTAAGTAAGTAACTCCCCCTGAGCCGTAGGCCTAACACCTCTTATCTCCTCCCCATGTTCCTCTTCACTCTCATGCTCCTCCTCAACCGTTCCTCCATTCCATACTCCTAAATCGGTCACCAAACTCTTACCAATCTCTTTCTCTCGCCTCATATTCTCAGTATCAGGGTTATCCATGGATGAGGTTCCCTCCTGACGGTAGTATGGCTTAAGCTCCCTGAAGTGAACATCCATACTCACAAACCTCTTTATCTTTACTGGGATCTAGCATACTTATACCTTCTGAGTCACCGAATAGCCCACGAAGATACACTTGACGGCTCTAGGGTCAAGTTTCCCAATAGACGGTCTGTTGTCCTTCATAATACATACATAGCCAAACACCTTTAGCAGGAGTATCCCACTATTATTTCCTTGTAATACCTCACATGGAGACTTCCATCCCAGTACCTTCGAGGGCATCCTATTGATCAGTTGAGCTGCTATCAATACTACATGCCCTCACAGACTCTGTAGGACATTCATGGTGATCATCACGCTTCTTGCCACCTCCAGAAGGTGTATGTTCTTCCTTTCTGCCACTCTATTCTGTGTTGGTGTATATGCGCAGGTGGTCTGATGCTATATCCCTTGGGTTGAGAGGTATTCCTTAAGTGCTTTTTTGGTATACTATGTCCTATTGTTAGACCTCAATACCTTTACCACTGCTCCGTACTGAGTCTGGACATGTTTATGAAAGCCCTGGAAACATGCAAAGACATCACTCTATTCTTCATCAAATATAGTCAGGTGACATGAGAGGAACAATCAATAAAAGGAACGAAATACTTGTAACCATTCATAGTAGTTGTGGCGCACGGCCCCCAAATATTAGAATGAATAATATTAAAAATAGAAGAGCTCCTATGGCCCGTGCTAACATATAAGCTTCGAGTAAGTTTGCCTAAATCACATGCATCACATACTAATTTCTCCTTATTTGCTTTCCCATAAATAGATGTATACAACCTACTCAAAATACTAAAAGATGAGTGCCCCAAACGCCTGTTGTAGAGTATCAGTATATCTTCGACACTCATCTTCGGTCCTTCCATTCCTGCCTTCTCTTCCATAGACACCAATACCGAATCCAGCTCTTCCCGATCTAGCTACCACAGTCCATCATGCCAAGTGACAGTCTCAATTCTTCGTACCGTCTACTTCTCTTAGAAGATCACCTTAGGAGTATCAAAAGAGATAATGCATTTTAGTTGGAGGATTATATAACTAATAGACAAAACACTGACTGGAAAAGAAGGAGCATGCAAAATATTGGATAATTTTATTAAACATGTACAATCGACAGTACCCTTATTGACCACTGGCTGGAAAGTACCATCATCTATTTGAATGATGTCGTCGATGCTAGATGGGTGTAGGAAGAGAACTCACTAGCATTCCCTGTCATGTGTCGAGACGCACCCGAATCAATAATCCAGACCGACGATCTAAGGGAAGACATAGATACAAGAGCGAGTGAGTCGTCAGTACCTTCTGATGGATAGGTATACATGGTAGCGTTGTCTCTAGCAAGGAATGAGGTGGATGCCTCATCGGTACCACTCCTCCTATCTCCATTACTTAACGCTCTCTGCTTCCTTCTGAGTACCTCCAGCATGCCCAATAGTGCTTGATCATATTCAGTATTAGCATCATCAGCTCTCTTCTCGCCCTTTGCTACCAGCAGGTTCGTCCGATAACCTCCTCGACTACCCCGTCGACCCCTACGACTGCGACCACGTCCTCTAAATTTTCTTCGTCCACCACTTGAATCTTCCTCCTTTAGTGGTTTAGTGCAAGCATACCTCAGATGGCCTACCTTCCTGCAGTTGTAGCACTGTCGGGGCTCTCCCTTAGGTCCTGTACTGCCTTTTTAGCAACCGCCAGTGCTGTCCTTACTTCAGGAGGACCACATGTCCCTGTCCGCAGCTTAATACGAGCCTCCTCCTGGATCATGGCCGAGATAGCCTCCTCAAGTGTAGGGATCTTCGGTTGGACTAGAAGTAGTGCTGTCCTCTGAGCAAACACTGCGGCCAATCCCTTAAGAAACTTCATTGTCCTCTCCTAAAAGCATACCTATCTTTCCTTACACTTTGGGTCCTTACAACTCGCCCGATCTGAGGAGTGATCATAATCCAACCACAGATGCTCCAACTCCGTGGCATACTCATGCACCGTCTTCTCCTCCTATACGGTATCGTCGATCTCCCCCTTTGATCTGGAAAACCCTCAAGTTATTCCCTACACTACCGTAGGTCCTCCTCATTTTCTCTCATACGTCCTTCACCATCTCAAGGTCATCTACTGTCACACCCGAACTTGGGAAATCGTTCGTCTTTGCTTGATTTTATCGAATTGATCATCCTTACTGGGGCATGATGACGTATGAGTCTGAATTTTCACTCGTACAAGGCAAGATGATAAGTTCTCAATTAGTTATCTTTGAATTGATATGTAGAAGTGAAAGAAAATAGAGTATATGAAACAATTCACTTTATTGATCAATGAACTGAGGTTACAAAGGCTTTCAATAACCCTACTGAATTTGCCAAATTGGCTTACAACACTCAAGTTCTCTCTTGCCCACAAAGGATTTTACCATTCTGTACATCATGTCTTCCATATCTCGGCCGCATCATCTTGTTGCAAGTCCAAGCGTCAATGCGGTCGTACGCCTCAATACGCTACGATATTACATGCCTCAACGCGTTCAAGTGAAGCTCTGCCGCAAGCAATACATTACCTGCATCCTACAAACAATCTGGTGGGGGATCAGTACTAATCCTCTCACGTACTGATATTTACCCACTTTGCTAAACCGACATTAACTAATATATTAATTTGAAAAAATAAAACGATCGCAAAATGAACGAAGATGACTTGGAATTAATATACGAATAATTGAATCAGATTAGGCCCAAAACTAAATAGATGGAAATAGATTATCAAAAAGTAATTACTCAGGGCCAATGGGAAATAACTAAGTAATACGGACCGTATAATATGATGATGTTGAGAGAGGGCAAAAAATAAAAGTGAACAATAAGGCTTGAATTCTAGAGAGGCCAAATTTACCAAGCAAATAGTCTACCCACCTTTGATCCTACCTTCCTATTGAAACACAATAGTGTATCCTTCTATGAAAGTCATCTAATAGGGTTTAGATTCAATGAATCCTTGGTCAACTCATATGGCCTAGTTTTGCAACCTTAAGTACCCAACAGTCAAATTAAATAAAGGGGTTTCCTAGTCCTAGTCCTAGTCCTAGCCATCAAATCAATCCTAATTGTGAATGAGCATTTCCTATTCGCAGGCTTGCAATAGTATGACTAATATAGGTACTACCACGAGTTCGTACCTTTGCGAAAACAGACCTGTATGGGCCACCAAAAAACTTGTCACGACCTGCACCCGCTTTTCGGATACGACTTCGTAGCCAAGTCCAGCCTATGCAGCATCGACGGCAGTACGCTGTCTAGGTCTCAATGCCAATCTCAAATACAATAAAAACAAACCTAATTGCTCATTCACCATAATTATTTTATTATAAATTCAATAATACAATAAAATGATGGTTGGAAACAAATCTGCTAAACAATAAAAGAGACAAACTAATCTATCCAGAATCTACGGTTGGCCTCCAAGATGTCTATCTCCTCCGTATAGTCCATAGCGCACAAGTAGAAATCATGCCAAGTCACCTACAACGATCCAGTCAGGAAAGAAGCAAAGTACAACCCTATTGCATAATATAACTTAATACAAAATAAGCTCGACAATAAAGATGTATTAGAAAATAAAGAAAACATTTGTATGAATTGGAAACACTAAACATATACAAGAAATCACTAGCAGGAACAAGTATGAGCAAGACAACCGAATCATGAACATTAAAGACTAACAAACAAAGTGCATTTGAAATACCTTTTGACATGTGAACGGCTAGGCTAATACGGCACATCATAGATGGCTAGCATTCAATTTTGGTATGGTTAACCCATGCATGAGGTGTATGATCTAGCTATCATTCAATAACAATATTGGTTTGTTCATATGTCTATTTAGCATTTCCCCTCCCGATTCATTAAACAGTTAATAAACGAGCAATGAAACAATCAAGCCTATCGTGTCATAATCGAGTCACAATCGGGATACTCAATAAAACACAATAAAAGATAGCATTATAATGTAAGAAGCACATAAGCAATAGTGTACTTGCCTACGTTAAGTTGCAGTTATTTGTGACTTGATCAAGTTGGCATAGAATAGTCACGGATATGATAAGTATGCAAGATGACCTCAAATGATGGAACAGACCTTGCCAATGAGTCCGGGACATTCCGTTTAGCCTAGGTTCGATATGAAGTTGTCAAAATTACAAGAAATATGAGTGTATGACTACTCATGGTCAAGAATCGACAATCGAAAAAAATTCGTTTAATAAATGAATATTACTATTTTGGAAAAATAGTTTCAATATTTAAAAACTAGTAGTCAAAATATTTTAAATAATTTTGGAAACTATAGAAAATCACATTTAAGTCAAAACTATAACTTAACTAGATAGAAAAATATTATAATACTATTTTTTAAGGTCAAGAAGCTATATTTAAAATACGAGAAAATAATATATTTTAAAAGTTAAAATCCAGTATAAGGCCTAAAGTCAATACTATCATTTGTTGCAAAATAATAATTTTTTTAGCAAAATATTTATCACATATTTAATCAAACAGTATTTATAAAAATAATGTTAGTATAATACTTAATATACATATATACTAATACAATATACTAATACCTAATACTTTAACTAAATAATCACCAATCCTTTTTTGTTTTTGTTTTTCCTTGGCCCTTAAAGCCCATAGCTGGCATGGCCCAAAACTTCCAACCCATTCAGCCCATCTACACACTTAACCCCTTTCTCCACTTTATTTTCTCTCTCACTTTACAATCGAAAATTTTGGAATCAGGAGAAGAAGAAGAAGAAGTGAGGAAAGAGAAGAAGAGGAAGGAGAAACAGTTACCTGTCGGCTATTCCGTCGACAAAATAACGCAGGATCTCGAGTCATTCGTCATGCACGGAGAGTGTGGACCCTGACGCGAAGGTGAGGCGGAGAGAGGTTCCACCGGAGCTTAGTTGAGGCGACTCCGAAAAACTCATCGACGGGATAGAGAGAGTGTAGTATGGCGGAGATGGCTCTCACCAAGAAGGATCGACGGTAAAGCGCTGCGCGACTCGAGGAGCGACGCTGGAGGGAGAGGAAAGCACGGGGACAGCTCCAGCAAGGCTCGACAGTGGCGGTCGCATATCTAAAGAAGAGATAAGTGGTGGCATTAGCTTTAGGGTATCATTTTAAGGTTTTGCTATTTGATGATGGTGGTGATGATGGTGAGTGTGCGGGATTGGCGACAGCGGTGGTGGGGTGATGGCCGAGTGAGGTCGTAGGGGTGTCTACGGTGGTCGGGCACGGGGCTCCGACGAAGTGATGGTTAAGTTGATGGTGGCTGCCATGGTGGTGATGGATGGCGCCTATGGTGGTGGGTTGCAGTATCACGCCCTAGATTGTGCCTAAGGTGTGATGCCGCGTGAGCCTAGATTGTGCTCACACAAGGCAGGTCTATAACGGTCGATTACAGGCTAAACGACGGAGATCGTCGCACAGAAGTCCCAAGCAGAAACATTGAATAGTCAGCAGCGGAAATTTGAAGCAAAACACAAGTCACACAAAATACTCTTTTATTGATATTGAACAAGGATTACAATGTGGGCGCAAGGCCAGATTATAAATCTCTCAGGCTCACTTTTCTCTCATATTACAAGTCACTCTGCTCTCTCTCATTTCTCAATACAAGCTTCAAGGTGACGAGTGGTAGATTCTGCGGAATGGCGATGTCCATTCATTATGTCCCGTATAAGTTCTGACTCCATGCGGCCGCATGCCTCGAAACACCAAGGAACTTCATGCATCGATGCATCCAAGCGAGCTCCGCACCATTGGGCTTTTACCTGTACCTGTATATAAAAATTTTGTGGGTGTCAGTAGTCAACTGTACTGGTGGAATGAGCTCTCCTCCCATCCATACAAAACCGACACGTTCATTTACTTTGTGCAGCTTAATTCCATTTTGATTGTCTTTCTAGTCTTGCCTTAGGATCAATTTTAGGACAAAGACGTCTTGGCCTATACTTGGCAACACAACGACAGGGTCGTGCTATACTCTATTCGTGACTTAAATACATATTCGAGGTAATACCTTACCATGTAGAAACTTATACAAAATTGGCTGTGCCAAGACTTTTGTTTATTTTTATGTTCCTCTAGACCATTCTCGTGCCAGTGACGTCAAGGGGGCGACTCGTGCTGGTCGGGCCGATAGACTTGATCGTGCCTTAAGATCGAGGCCGTGCCTCCCAAGGATCAACCAGACTTAAGCAACTTGCCTTACGGCCCTTCCTGCCTTAACTTAAGACGACTCGATGACGTCGCCACATTCATGCCGAAGCACGTGTCTTTGCAATAGACAAATATTAGGCTTCAGAATGGTGTTACAATTGTGCACACCTGTAATATTCCTATTTTAAAGCATGTATTTGACTGTATTTCTGTATTTAGAGGATTTAATTTTGGGATGTTTTTAAAATTTTTATTATTTTAATTGGAGGTGAATTTTCCCAATTATTATTATGGTTACCATTTATTTGTTGTTCCTAATCTACCCCTCCCAAAATATCCTTACCTACCCCCCACCCTCTCTCTTTCCTCTCTCACTCTCTCCTTCCTGGAGAAGCCTCCCCTCCCCCAAAATCCCTCTCTCTGAACCCCTCTATCTGCTCTCCCTCTCTCCTCCCGATCCCCTCTCTCCCGGCCTCCCTCTCCTTCCCAACCTCCTCCGCCGCGACCACCACCCTCGCCGCCATCTCCTCCACCAGCCCCTCTCTCCCTCGAGCTCCCTCTCCATCTATCCCCCGCGTCTCGCCCGGCCAGCTCCGTCGTGGCCACCACCACTCCCGGCGACCACCACCTTGTCGTCGTCTCCTTCTCCAGCCACCACAGCTGGCCCCGCCTCCAGCCACCACCACTGCCTCCCTCCATCTCCGGGCGCCGCCGCCTCCACCTCGTCGTCGTCTCCTCCACCACTTCCACCGCCTTGGCAGCCACCGCCATCGACCTCCATCCCGACTCCACCACTTCTGGCGACTGCCACCACCACCGCTCTCCTCTCTCTCTGACCTCCCCTCCGCCGGCGGCCGACCACCTAGCCGAGCCCCGCCAGGACCCCCCGACTCCTCCGCCACCCTCATCTCTTTCCTCCGGTCGTCGTGCTCGGGGACAGTACGAGCCTCGAGCAGCGGGACACCCTTGGGCCCCACGCTGCTCGAGCAGCGAGCCCCCCCGGGCCGCGTGCCATTCTCGAGCCGTGTGCTCCTCGGGTCACGTGCCTCGGTACGCGTGCTGCCTCGAGCAGTGCGCTGCTCGGTCCACGTGCGCCTCGTTTTATGCACCTTGGTTTGTGTGCGCCTCGATTTACACGCCTCCTCGGTCTACGTGCTGCCTTGGGCAGTGGGACGCCTCGAGCCCCGCACTGCCTCGGGTACCGTGCCACATCGGTTTGCGCACTGCCTCGTTTTTTGTGCCTCAGCCTTTGTGCCTTTCTTGATTTTTGTGCTACACCGATTTGCATGCACGCATCGATTTGCGTGCCGCCTCGGCTTGCGTGCCGTATTGGACTCCGTATCGCATCGATTTGCGTGCACACATCGATTTGTGTGCCGTATCGATTTACGTGCTCCTTGGACTTTGGGTCATCTCGATTTACGTGCTCGCCTCGATTTGCGTGTCCCGTAATTCGTGTGCCGTTTCGATATTCGTGATTTCTCGATCTACGTGTATGTCTCGATTTACGTGCACGTGTTTTCTGCTCGTCTCGATATTCGTGCCACCTCGATTCTCGTGTGTGTCTCGATATACGTACGTGTCTCGGTTTGCGTGCCCGTATCGATCCGCGTACCTCAGTTTTCATGCCAGATCCTGGCACTGCTTGCGGGACCCATACGGTATAGCCTCCTGCCATCCCCTGTGATTTCTTTTATTATTTTATTGTTGGTACTAATGATTGTTTATTGTGTGTTCTGAGGACCTCGATGGACGTGCTAGCTTGGATCCAGATCGCCGAAGACTTGCTTACCTAGCCGAGCCCTCTAGGCAAGTATCCCTTGCTCATTGACGGCTCTTGCCATCTCTCCTGTATTTTATTGCATTTAATTTATTGTAAATGTATAATCATGATTAGTGTAGCTTAGCAGTAGAACTGCCATGGTAACTTAGGATAGTTTGGCCCGATACCGGGATAGACCGTATCGGACAACTCGGATGGGTCATCCACACCTCCGAGGATACGAGTACGACTCACATGTATGGATTGTCCCCATATGCCCCGTGTCCGACTCGCGGTCGGGTAGCGGCTTTGGCTGACCTTACTTGAGGCTGTGATTGATTGTGCGTGGGTTAGATTCATGGACATGTGTTGTAGTGCGCCCTGCGAGGCGGTTGTTTTATATTATGCATGTTGGCTTGGCGCCCAGTACGCATTGTAGTGCTGTTGGAGGCCGAGACTTAGTGGTCTCGGGTTCGATTGATTTTCCAGTACGTATCGTAGTGCTGCTGGAGGCCGAGACTTAGTGTTCTCGGCTATCGACTTGTTCCCAGTACGCATCATAGTGCTGCTGGTAGCTGAGACTTAGTGTTCTCAGCCTGCGATTCTGCGATTCTGCGGCGGGTTGCGCCGAGTGGTTTTAGCCCCAATTCGCTGGGAGCTCCTGTCCAGAATACAGAGGAGACTCTGCCGGATTTTTCCAGAATTCCCGACCGGGAATTTGGTTCGAAGGATTGGGCAGAACCATTCCTTTGGTTTGCTGGACTGGACTCTTGTATGTTCGTCTTGGTAGGGTATGCCGGATCCTGTTACCTGCTAGGTAGACTCCAGACTAGTTTAGTCGCCTAGCTCCTGACTTATCTTGTCCGTCGGGTAGGGTAAGGAGCGCAGTTCTACTCGGGTGACGATCTGCAACCCTGGTCCTTGTTTGGTTTAAGGATTGTGGACTTGATCCAGAGTGGTTCATGCAATCCTTGCCTTTATTCGGTGACACTATTTATTATACCTGACCCACGGCTTTCCTTCTAGGTGGTGTTCTAGTCTATTTGGGTAGTGTTGACCATTGACCTATGTGTC
This sequence comes from Iris pallida, assembly GCA_029216955.1. NCBI lineage: Eukaryota > Viridiplantae > Streptophyta > Magnoliopsida > Asparagales > Iridaceae > Iris > Iris pallida. The sequence continues at coordinate 2,476,064 of JANAVB010025600.1, forward strand.
GGGATTGTGACCTTGGGTATATTCGAGGATTGGCTCTAAAGGGAGAGATGATCTTGAGAGGGTGATTCTGGTAGAATTAGGTGGATTTCCTGGATTTGATGATCGAATGGATGTTCCATTGAACGAGAGGAGTATCGAGGTGTATCCTTATATGATTTTACCCGACTTCCCAAATGCCCAAAAACCTGGTTTGATTGCTGTGTCTTGGTAGTTGAGGGGCTTGTTTTCTAGTGGCTTGTGATCATTGACTTGGAGGATTCTTGTGAGTCAGAGGGCCTAGCATTGTGAGGAGAATGAGCTTGGTATTTGGTGGTTGTTTTTATTGACGTGATATTCACTCCATCATGGATGGGAGACTCTTGCTAGATTAATCTGGTGGATGGATCGACTTGATGATTTGAGCTGTAGGTTCCCATGTATACTTGAGAGACTATTATAGTGGAGATTTTGATCTTATAACCGACTTGATATCCATGTCACGATTTGGACATGTGACTTCTTGTGACTGATAGGTTTGACCTTGTTCCTGGTATTATACGATGACCTGGACCTGTCTTGATTCTTGATAGTGGCCCGTAGAGGTGCACTCCTGACTAGCACTCTGGACTTGACAGTAAACTTGGCATGTATATCTTGATTCCTGATAGTGGCCCGTCGAGGCGCACTCCTGACTAGTACTCTTGACGTGACATGTTTACTCTTGACCACTGTTGCGACAGCCAGTCCTGACTTGCTAGGTATGACCCCGTCTTGACACCGTAGTTAATTTTCCTGATTGTGCTTGTACAAACTACCTGTCTCGTCTTGCATCATGTCTAGGACATGGATTTCTGGTTACCACGGTCAGGAATTCATAATAAATCTGACTAGGTTAACAACTAGATTGATCAAGTAGCTCATATAGATCGAGGTATTCCGGCTACAGGCAATCCCGTTATCTGGGCGCTCATGTAATTTATAGCCTGCCGTCGAGTAGGGCACATTTCCAGCACACTGTCATGTGTTGCACCCCTCCAGCTAGCTATTAGGGTACATTTGTCTCCCGGGCGATGTACCCACTATATATTATACATTCGTCCTGGATAACCTGGATAGTCTGCAGGGCTTGTGGCTATAGGAATACCTCAACTGCATCTTGTTAGTAATTAGGCCTGTGATAACCCTAGTTAGCTAATAATAGCAAGCCGTAGGCATTGTGTGACCGCTTGTCCTTCTGTGTTGTTTGGCTTGTGGCCTGCTAGCCAGCTGATATTAATTTCCAGCTGGCAATGCAGGTGTTAGTGGATGCTAGGGAGATTGTGATTGTGTTAGCTTCACTATACTTGTGGATTGTTATCGTGCGTTGGTACCGCACGATCCCTTACCTTTATTTACTGTTTTTAGATGTTATTCTTGTCATATTTTATCTTGCTGGTTTTCTTCGCCCGTCCTTGAGCCTTCCTTTCTGGTACTTGCTGCGGTTGGCCTGACCAACCCTGGATTGTTCCCAGATTGTCTGAGACCGACCCGGTGGATCTTCCAGACTTGACTTGGAGGGTGTGCTTCAGTTCTAGACCATGCTGGAAACTGTGGGAAGGTATACTTGTCTACATTATTATCCTGTACTGTAGATTCCAGATTTTCATATGAGTATTTCCTATTTTTCATATGACTATCTCTCTTGATATTGTTTCATTGTGATTTACCTGTGGATATGAGATCGGATTTAGGCCATAGATTGATTGCATGCTAGGATACCCAACCAGACTGCACAGCCGTCATCACCGTATAGTGTATTCGTACCTTATACGGTGTAGCTGGTCGTGTACGTCCCCGTATTCTAGAATTGGGGCGTTACATGGTTTTAGTGGTGGCCCATACAGGTCTCGTTTTGAGATTTTGTTGGGTATCACGTGATTATTGATCTCATTCCACTATTTCTTGGTATTCCCACTTGTTACACTTGTCCTTCGCTCCTTTGAACTTGTGAACTGGTCCCCATCTCTACTTGAACCTATCTTGCATTGTCCTGTCTTATTCGTTGTCATCTACCATTATTCTTTGTTTTGAGAGGCATGGTCCTGTAGTTGGTCATGTCGATCACTTTATCAGGTAAGACGATGTCTGGTCTTATCTTTGGGTTACCATATTATTTATCTTGGGTTCTGGACTCTCTACCGGTGTTTCGCCTTGTTTGATTTCCTGTTATCCCTTTCGTGTATTGACTTTGTGTTGACTTAGTATCCTTATCACCCTCTTCGAGCGTTGGCTTGATCGCTGCAGCATGAAGATTTCACCAGGACTCAGAGATGGGATGTTTCAGCATTTGTGGAGTATCCAGTGGATTTTCTTGTATTATTTTAGCTCCCTTGATTCCGGACAATTCCACAATCATGATTGTTTCCTTCAGATATTATTTTGGATTATATACATATATTCTCTATAGAATATGTTTTGGCATAGATTTCTGGATTTGGAGTTTCCTAGAAAACTATCTTGTGGTTATTAGTGAAGCTGTTTTTGGATGCATATTACGATTTGACATGGATTATGAGTTATTATTTTGTAGAATTATTATGTTATATTGGTTAGATATTTTCTGATTTTAGTGACTTGGACATTTGAGTTGTAGATTTGATTTATTTTGGGTATTTGTCAAGAGTGACTGGATGACCCTAGTATACATTGACGGCGAGGTAACGAAAGTTGCAGCCGCTCGATTATAGTGCCCTGGTGCATCTTTTGTAGCCATTCCGGATAGCGTGGCAGGGATGATCATGACACACTATTTCGGATATTCGGAAACTACGGTCGTCGGTTTGAGACAAGTATCCTTTATTTTATGATTTTGTTGATTTCCGTGTAGTGGGGATTTTAGGTTTTGGTATTGTTTTCGGTGCTTTGTACTTGTTTTGATTTATGGAGTTATTTCGTGCATGTGAGATTTTGACCTTCGAGATTCCTTGGTATTTTGGATTTACCCTGAGAGTTGACTTGTGTAGCTAGACATTGTTTTCTTGATGTTTTTACAGTAGGATTTTGTTCATTTCTTGTTATCTTACTTGATTTCTGTAAGGTGGGTAGAGTTTTCATGGCATATATATATATATATATATATATATATATATATATATATATATATATATATATATATATATATATATATATATATATATGTACTAGTTTTGAAAACCCTACTTGATAATTTTGAAATTTCGAGGACGAAATTTTTGTAAGGTGCGTAGGATGTAATATTCCTATTTTAAAGCATGTATTTGACTGTATTTCTGTATTTGGAGGATTTAATTTTGGGATGTTTTTAAAATTTTTATTATTTTAATTGGAGGTGAATTTTCCCTATTATTATTATGGTTACCATTTATTTGTTGTTCCTAATCTACCCCTCCCAAAATATCCTTACCTACCCCCCCACCCTCTCTCTTTCCTCTCTCACTCTCTCATTCCTGGAGAAGCCTCCCCTCCCCCAAAATCCCTCTCTCTGAACCCCTCTCTCTGCTCTCCCTCTCTCCTCCCGATCCCCTCTCTCCCGGCCTCCCTCTCCTTCCCAACCTCCTCCGTCGCGACCACCACCCTCGCCGCCATCTCCTCCACCAGCCCCTCTCTCCCTCGAGCTCCCTCTCCATCTATCCCCCGCGTCTCGCCCGGCCAGCTCCGTCGTGGCCACCACCGCTCTCGGCGACCACCACCTCGTCGTCGTCTCCTCCTCCAGCCACCACAGCTGGCCCCGCCTCCAGCCACCACCACTGCCTCCCTCCATCTCCGGGCGCCGTCGCCTCCACCTCGTCGTCGTCTCCTCCACCACTTCTACCGCCTTGGCAGCCACCGCCATCGACCTCCATCCCGACTCCACCACTTCTGGCGACTGCCACCACCACCGCTCTCCTCTCTCTCTGACCTCCCCTCCGCCGGCGGCCGACCACCTAGCCGAGCCCCGCCAGGACCCCCCGACTCCTCCGCCACCCTCATCCCTTTCCTCCGGTCGTCGTGCTCGGAGACAGTGCGAGCCTCGAGCAGCGGGACGCCCTTGGGCCCCGCGCTGCTCGAGCAGCGAGCCCCCCCGGGCCGCGTGCCATTCTCGAGCCGTGTGCTCCTCGGGCCACGTGCCTCGGTGCTCGTACTGCCTCGAGCAGTGCGCTGCTCGGTCCGCGTGCGCCTCGTTTTACGCACCTTGGTTTGTGTGCGCCTCGATTTGCGTGCCTCCTCGGTCTACGTGCTGCCTTGGGCAGCGGGACGCCTCGAGCCCCGCACTGCCTCGGGTACCGTGCTACATCGGTTTGTGCACTGCCTCGTTTTTTGTGCCTCGGCCTTTGTGCCTTTCTTGATTTTTGTGCCACACCGATTTGCGTGCATGCATCGATTTGCGTGCCGCCTCGGCTTGCGTGCCGTATTGGACTCCGTACCGTATCGATTTGCGGGCACACATCGATTTGTGTGCCGTATCGATTTACGTGCTCCTTGGACTTTGGGTCGTCTCGATTTACGTGCTCGCCTCGATTTGCGTGTCGCGTAATTCGTGCACCGTTTCGATATTCGTGATTTCTCGATCTACGTGCATGTCTCAATTTACGTTCATGTGTTTTCCGCTCGTCTCGATATTCGTGCCACCTCGATTCTCGTGCGCGTCTCGATATACGTGCGTGTCTCGGTTTGCGTGCCCGTATCGATCCGCGTACCTCGGTTTTCGTGCCAGATCCCGGCACTGCTTGCGGGACCCACACGGTATAGCCTCCTGCCAACCCCTGTGATTTCTTCTATTATTTTATTGTTGGTACTAATGATTGTTTATTGTGTGTTCTGAGGACCTCGATGGACGTGCTAGCTTGGATCCAGATCGCCGAAGACTTGCTTACCTAGCCGAGCCCTCTAGGCAAGTATCCCTTGCTCATTGACGGCTCTTGCCATCTCTCCTGTATTTTATTGCATTTAATTTATTGTAAATGTATAATCATGATTAGTGTAGCTTAGCAGTAGAACTGCCATGGTAACTTAGGATAGTTTGGCCCGATACCGGGATAGACCGTATCGGACAACTCGGATGGGTCATCCACACCTCCGAGGACACGAGCACGACTCACATGTATGGATTGTCCCCATATGCCCCGTGTCCGACTCGCGGTCGGGTAGCGGCTTTGGCTGACCTTACTTGAGGCTGTGATTGATTATGCGTGGGTTAGATTCATGGACATGTGTTGTAGTGCGCCCTGCGAGGCGGTTGTTTTATATTATGCATGTTGGCTTGGCGCCCAGTACGTATTGTAGTACTGTTGGAGGCCGAGACTTAGTGGTCTCGGGTTTGATTGATTTTCCAGTACGCATCGTAGTGCTGCTGGAGGCCGAGACTTAGTGTTCTCGGCTATCGACTTGTTCCCAGTACGCATCATAGTGCTGCTGGTAGCTGAGACTTAGTGTTCTCAGCCTGCGATTCTGCGATTCTGCGGCGGGTTGTGCCGAGTGGTTTTAGCCCCAATTCGCTGGGAGCTCCTGTCCAGAATACAGAGGAGACTCTGCCGGATTTTTCTAGAATTCCCGACCGGGAATTTGGTTCGAAGGATTGGACAGAACCATTCCTTTGGTTTGCTGGACTGGACTCTTGTATGTTCGTCTTGGTAGGGTATGCCGGATCCTGTTACCTGCTAGGTAGACTCCAGACTAGTTTAGTCGCCTAGCTCCTGACTTGTCTTGTCCGTCGGGTAGGGTAAGGAGCGCAGTTCTACTCGGGTGACGATCTGCAACCCTGGTCCTTGTTTGGTTTAAGGATTGTGGACTTGATCCAGAGTGGTTCATGCAATCCTTGCCTTTATTCGGCGACACTATTTATTATACCTGACCCACGGCTTTCCTTCTAGGTGGTGTTCTAGTCTATTTGGGTAGTGTTGACCATTGACCTATGTGTCGGGATTGTGACCTTGGGTATATTCGAGGATTGGCTCTAAAGGGAGAGATGATCTTGAGAGGGTAATTATGGTAGAATTAGGTGGATTTCCTGGATTTGATGATCGAGTGGATGTTCCATTGAACGAGAGGAGTATCGAGGTGTATCCTTATATGATTTTACCCGACTTCCCAAATGCCCAAAAACCTGGTTTGATTGCTGTGTCTTGGTAGTTGAGGGGCTTATTTTCTAGTGGCTTGTGATCATTGACTTGGAGGATTCTTATGAGTCAGAGGGCCTAGCATTGTGAGGGGAATGAGCTTGGTATTTGGTGGTTGTCTTTATTGACGTGATATTCACTCCATCATGGATGGGAGACTCTTGCTAGATTGATCTGGTGGATGGATCGACTTGATGATTTGAGCTGTAGGTTCCCATGTATACTTGAGAGACTATTATAGTGGAGATTTTGATCTTATAACCGACTTGATATCCATGTCACGATTTGGACATGTGACTTCTTGTGACTGATAGGTTTGACCTTGTTCCTGGTATTACACGATGACCTGGACCTATCTTGATTCTTGATAGTGGTCCGTAGAGGTGCACTCCTGACTAGCACTCTGGACTTGACGGTAAACTTGGCATGTATATCTTGATTCCTGATAGTGGCCCGTCGAGGCGCACTCCTGACTAGTACTATTGACGTGACATGTTTACTCTTGACCACTATTGCGACAGCCAGTCCTGACTTGCTAGGTATGACCCCATCTTGACACCGTAGTTGATTTTCCTGATTGTGCTTGTACAAACTACCTGTCTTGTCTTGCATCATGTCTAGGACATGGATTCCTGGTTACCACGGTCAGGAATTCATAATGAATCTGACTAGGTTAACAACTAGATTGATCAAGTAGCTCATATAGATCGAGGTATTCCGGCTACAGGCAATCCCGTTATCTGGGCGCTCATGGGATTTGTAGCCTGTCGTCGAGTAGGGCACATTTCCAGCACACTGTCATATGTTGCACCCCTCCAGCTAGCTATTAGGGTACATTTGTCTCCCGGGCGATGTACCCACTATATATTATACATTCGTCCTGGATAACCTGGATAGTCTGCAGGGCTTGTGGCTATAGGAATACCTCAACTGCATCTTGTTAGTAATTAGGCCTGTGATAACCCTAGTTAGCTAATAATAGCAAGCCGTAGGCATTGTGTGGCCGCTTGTCCTTCTGTGTTGTTTGGCTTGTGGCCTGCTAGCCAGCTGATATTAATTTCCAGCTGGCAATGCAGGTGTTAGTGGATGCTAGGGAGATTGTGATTGTGTTAGCTTCACTATACTTGTGGATTGTTATCGTGCGTTGGTACCGCACGATCCCTTACCTTTATTTACTATTTTTAGATGTTATTCTTGTCATATTTTATCTTGCTGGTTTTCTTCGCCCGTCCTTGAGCCTTTCTTTCTGGTACTTGCTGCGGTTGGCCTGACCAACCCTGGATTGTTCCCAGATTGTCTGAGACCGACCCGGTGGATCTTCCAGACTTGACTTGGAGGGTGTGCTTCAGTTCCAGACCATGCTGGGAACTGTGGGAAGGTATACTTGTCTACATTATTATCCTGTACTGTAGATTCCAGATTTTTATATGAGTATTTCCTGTTTTTCATATGACTATCTCTCTTGATATTGTTTCATTGTGATTTACCTGTGGATATGAGATCGGATTTAGGCTATAGATTGATTGCATGCTAGGATACCCAACCAGACTGGACAGCCGTCATCACCGTATAGCATATTCGTACCTTATACGGTGTAGCTGGCCGTGTACGTCCCTGTATTCTGGAATTGGGGCGTTACAACACCTAATCCGCGCCGATTCAAAGTTAGCGCTTGCTACAATTACGCCTTGTTAACCCAACTCGTAACTTGCTAGTACTCGACTCAATCCAAAGGCATACACGCGGATAGCCGCTCTTATACCGACACATCTATATGAGTGGTCACTAGTATTGTCAAGCTATCCTGGATCTTTGCATACGGTGACCGTTCACGTACGAGGTACGAGCTTCCACCGAATGATCCGTAGTGTATATTGTAACGGTTCACTTCAATCGAGTCGTACCATCGATGAAGGTCGAACAATATCTACAATTTCTCCTAGGCCGACACGAACCCGATGCCCCAGGATCGTTCGAGGAATTCACCTTGCGTGTGAGTTGTCCAATGACCATTCAAGACTCAACTCGATCTACCAAGTCCTTCTTTATCCTTGACCATGCTTTCCAACTTTCTATCGAGAATCCCAAGTAGCGGGACCGATCTCGACGACAACTAGTCGCGTAGACTTCCTTATTGACACTCCCAAGTAGCGGGACCGATCTCATGACTTCCTTATCGAGACTCCCAAGTAGCGGGACCGATCTCGACGACAACCAGTCACGTGCCTTTGAACCCAGGGAACGACTACTAAGTAGTCTTCCAGCTTAACTTGAACATAACGTGTTCCTTTGTCCATGGCATGCTTATCCTTAACCCAATCGTGGCTCGTGCCTAAGACAGACCTTGTTCTCTAGGTGACGCTATCGTTCAAGTAACATACTTATTTGATGATCCTTAAGATCGTGGGACTATGTGACTTGACAACCGCAGAAAGAGCGGGACAGTGCTAGAAATGGCTTTGATAGACCAACATAACTTTGTCTAACTTATTCGGACAACGACTTGACGAGCAAAGGCTACGTCAAGTTTCACATCATGGAAACATGTCATGCATGTGTTCGGCTTGAACAACCAAGCTCTTTGGGTGCCTTGACTTAAGCTACAAGCCGTGCAATACGACTTAAACCACGAGACATGTGAAGGCCATGCCAAGCCTTGGACGATGGGACTGTGCATGCTTATTAAGCATATATGCAAGCGACGCCTATGACTTCGGCCAATTCCAGCTTGGTGGCAACTTAGCAACTTAGACCAACTTTCTTCTCCCAAGCCAAGGGATAAAGGACCAAGTGTCATTTTTAAAGCACACTGAACAAACTTCTAAGTCGACCGTGGGACCCTTTTTTCATATTCTAACTCAATCCGACTCGTCGGGATTATTCCCTTAGCTATGTGGATGCGTCTCTTTTATTATCAAGCCTAACTTGTGCAAGTTGAAAACATACAATTTATTATGTGAAGGCTAAGATGAGGCAAGTTCACCGAAACTACCCCACCTGAGCGAGGAGTCGCCTCGACCGAGCGGGTCTTCGAGCAGCCATTACAATGCTAAGTTCGAACGCCGTCAGCGTTTCGATTCGTCCGATTGACTGAGCGGGATGGGTCACTATATCATACACCACTCAGAAAAAGTTTTGTCCTCGAAACTAACTGAGTACTTACTTATACACCACTTTGATCCAAGGATTCACGTACACACTCTGCCTATGCGTTTATTTAATCCGAGCCACGCTCGCACTGCCATTAATCTTTTCTTTAAAACACGATTTCAAAATCTTCGACACTTTTCCATTCCTCAAGTCTCACTTGAATTCAACATATCACTTGGTTGGATCATGTACATATTCCAGGCGTCCCCAAAATACATGTATTTCAGCCGAGCCGCATGATAGAGAAATCATTATTCTCACTCGAGTCGCATCGTACACATATTCAGGCGTCCCTGAAGTACATGCATGTCAGCCGAGTCTCGTGAGGGATATTTTCATATTCTAAAATCATTCTATCCATCTATACCAATCCTCAAGATCAATCATTCCAATGCTAACTCTTGCAATACGGACGTCTCGCCTAACCCGCTAGGCCATTTCTCAAGGCTAAAGTCAATGTCAGGATTGGAATCATAGTTCCCCAACAATAATGCCAACACTGACCCCAATTCTAGGGTCAAACCAAGTTGATAGTACGGGGTTTTCTACCCAAGCTCGCATCGTTCAGATTTTTAAACATCGAGCATATATATATATATATATATATATATATATATATATATATATATATATATATATATATATATATATATATATCCTATTTGCACTTGCAACACTTAGTCCAAGGGGTCCGAGTCATTCAGCAAAGCCATCCTACACTGAGTCATGTTCAACCATTTCCTCGACATATCAATATCGTTTATCCAACAAGCAACTTGTATAGTCTATCTTTTCAAACATATTCGATATAGTCCGCCTATCTATTCCTCCAAAGTCAAGCACGCTACGACACGACTTGTCGCTAAACCATAATTCTTATTTTATTTCCAAAGTCATTTATCCCAATTCACGTAATCGATCACAAGGTCATCTGACTTTAATAATATGTCATCCCCAATCTCACGCGAGTCCGATTATCCACGGTCGGCATGAATCACCATGCAATGCTCCCACGGAATAATCATTCTCATCGGAGCGTAACTCTTATTTTGAGTCTAGACTAATTAATTCTCGATACGCAGATTGGATGTCCTCCATCCTCAAGTTTACTCAATCATCAATCATAAGTCCGATCAATCCTCGAATCCACCTTCGCCTCAAACCGCAAGTCGAAGCAATCCAAATTACCGCATCTTGATTTCCCGAGTTCGATCGTTCCTGCGACATGAATCACCATGTCCGTACTCACGCGGAACGATCATCCCCAAATCCGACATGACGCATGGGCGAGGCTAGAGATGCGCTCACGCAAGACAAAATTGTCGATGTTGTGGCCATCAACGCAATTCTCAAGACACGATCATGATCTTCCAAACATTTATTTCTATTAAAATCCCCAAGCATAGCATCCATCGGAACAATAACATTTTTGTACGATCGTCATTCCTTGAATCAGAGTACCCCCGAGTTATCACATATCGATCTTTGATACGCCTCAATACCATCGATGATATACATAACCTGACGATCTTCATTTGCAATGAATTTCGAGTCATGCGACTGATGCTATCGTATGAACTGGATAATCTCTTCGACATTCAATGATCAAGTTCGATCATTATCTCCCAAACCCGTTATATGTTCAATTCATTTAACCCAAAATCATGTATGTTCATCCGTCTATATTAAGTCATCGAGCAACACATTTCCTCAAGTCTTACCGTTCTATGCTAGCTCAATCATCGAGCGACATCTATTCAAATCCTTAGAGTTATTCTCAAATATTCGAATCATACACGCTATCATCAGATCGTGCTAACTTTTCGTATACGATTCATATCGATTTCTTCGATCAAGTCATCCGTTCGTACACCTTAACTTATCCTCGATTTCAATCTATGTTTTTTCGTATACAAATCCTCGAAACAAGTTTCGAATCATACTTCAGATTTTTGTTCTAGCCCAAGCACGCTTATCTATATCACGTCGACGATAACATCGTCTGATAGCACTTCTATAGCCATCCCATATTCTATGAATCGAGTCTAACTTATTTTTGTTTGACACAATTTGTATCTCGTATGCAACTTTGCCAAGGTCGTTATGATTCTTGGTGTATATGCCTAGCCCGACTTAGCCAATCGTTCTTTACTTGAATTTTTGTTCAACCAAATTTCTTTCGTGAAATTTTGTAAAATATTTAGATTTAGTGTATGGACATGTCATAGAACATTTGAGAGAGAGCGCATCAACGATATCAATTTACAGAAGCAACACTTCAGAGTTTGCAAAAATATCTAAGTTAAAGAATTCAATTAAAATTCCAAGGATGTAAAGTCGTGCTCTGATACCATTATGTCACGCTCCGCTCCCATATGAGCGATCGTCCTAGCTAAGGCGTGATGTCGCATGAGCCTAGACTGCGCTTAGGCAAGACAGGTCCATAACGGCTGATTACAGGCTAAGCGACGGGGTTCGTCGTACAGAAGTCCTAAGCAGAAATATTGAATAGTCAACAACAAAAATTTGAAGCAAAACACAAGTCATGCAAAATTATCTTTTATTGATATTGAACAAAGATTACAATGTGGGCACAAGGCCAGATTATAAATCTCTTAGGCTGACTTTTCTCTCATATTACAAGTCACACTGCTCTCCCTCATTTCTCAATACAAGCTTCAAGGCGACGAGTGGCAGATTCTACGGAATGGCGATGTCCATACATTATGTCCCGTATAAGTTCTGACTCCAAGCGGCTGTATGCCTGAAAATGCTAAGGAAATTCGTGCCTTGATGCATCCAAGCGAGCTCCGTGCCATTGGACTTCTACATGTGCCTGCACATGAAAACTGTGTGGGTGTCAGCACTCAACTATACTAGTGGAGTGAGCTCCTCGCCCACCTATACAAAATTGACATGTTCATTTACTTTTTGCAGCTTAATTCCTTTTTGATTGTCTTTCTAGTCTTGCCTTAGGATCAATTTTAGAACAAAGGCGCCTTGGCCTATACTTGGCAACACAATGACAGGGTCGTACTATACTCTATTCGTGACTTTAATACAAATTTGAGGCAATGCCTCACCATGTAGAAACTTATGCAAACTCGGCCGTGCCAAGACTTTCACTTATTTTTATGTGCCTCTAGACCATTCTCGTGCCAGTGACGTCAAGGGGGCGACTCGTGCTGGTCGTGCTGATAGACTTGATTGTGCCTTAAGATCGAGGCCGTGCCTCCCAAGGATCAACCAGACTTAACCTACTTACCTTACGGCCCTTCCTGACTTAACTCAAAGCGACTCAATGACGTCGTCTTATTCATATTGAAGCACGTGTCCTTGCAATAGCCAAATATTAGGCTCTAGAATGGTGTTACAACCGTGCACACCTAACCTGCGCTGATTCAAGGTTAGCGCTTGCTACAATTACGCCTTGTTAACCTAACCCGTAACTTGTTAGTACTCGACGCAATCCAAAGACATACACGCGGATAGTTGCTCTTATGCCGACACATCTATATGAGTGGTCACTAGCAATGTCAAGCTATCATGTATCTTCGCATACGGTGACCATTTGCGTGCGAGGTACGAGCTCCCACCGAATGACCCATAGCCTATATTGTAATGGTTCACTTCAATCGAATCATACTATCGATGAAGGCCGTACAATATCTCCACTTCTTTCTAGGCCGATACGAACTCGGCGCCCCGGGATCGTTCGAGGAATTCAGCTTGCACGCAAGTTTTCCAATGACCATGCAAGACTCAACTCGATCTACCAAGTCCTTCCTTATTCTTGACCATGCCTTCCAACTTTCTATCGAGACTCCCAACTAGCGGGACCGATCTCGGCGACAACCAGTCGCGTGGACTTCCATATCGAGACTCCTAAGTAGCGAGACCGATCTCGTGACTTCCTTATCGAGACTCCCAAGTAGCGGGACAGATCTCGTGACTTCCTTATCGAGACTTCAAAGTAGCGGGACCGATCTCGACGATAACCAGTCGCATGCCTTTGAACCCAGGGAATGACTACTAAGTAGTCTTCCAGCTTAACTTGAACATAACGTATTCCTTTGTCCATGGCATGCTTATCCTTAACCCAATGGTGGCTCGTGCCTGAGACAGACCTTGTTCTCTAGGTGACGCTATCGCTCAAGTCACATACTTATATGATGATCCTTAAGATCGTGGGATTATATGACTTGACAACCGCAGAAAGAGCGAAATAGTGCTAAAAATGGCTTTGATAGACCAACATAACTTTGCCTAACTTATTCGAACAACGACTTGACGAGCAAAGGCCACGTCAAGCTTCACATTATGGAAACGTGTCGTGCACGCATTCGGCTTGAATAACAAAGCTCTTTGGGTGCCTGACTTAAGTTACAAGTCGTGCAAAATGACTTAAACCACGGGACATGCGAAGGCTATGCCAAGCCTTGGACGATGGGACCGTGCGTGCTTATTAAGCATATACGCAGGCGATGCCTATGACTTAGGCTAATTCCAGCTTGGTGGCAACTTAGCAACTTCCTTCTCATAAGCCACGGGACGAAGGATCCAGTGTCATTTTGAAAGTACGCTGAACAAACTTCTAAGCCGACCGTGGGACCCTTTTTCTATATTCTAACTCAATCCGACTCATCGAGATTATTCCCTTAGCTATGTGGATGTATCTCTTTTATTATCAAGCCTAACTTGTGCAAGTTGAAAACATGCAATTTATTATGTACAGGCTAAGATGAGGCAAGTTCACTGAAACTACCCCACCTGAGCGAGGAGTCGCCTCGACCGAGCGGGTCTTCGACCAGTCGTTATAATGCTAAGTTCAAACGCCGTCGGCGTTTCTGTAGTGTCCCAACCCGCAAGATGCCTTATGATGGATGGTTGGTTCGATGAAGCCTTGTTGGACTTAGGAATATACGAATGATCGCTTGGAAGGCTATACGATCGTGGTAGGAATCGTCTTATAATATGAGTAGTGTTGAACCCTTCGAAGATCCTTTAGCTTCACGTTTAAAATAAAGGATAGTATGCTGTGTTTACTCGTTGAGTTGTTTAATAACACCTTGCATGAAATTTAGATAGATAATGAAAGATAATTAATTACATGACGTAAACTGTTGTTGCTCGATGAACTGTATACTTGTATGATGTTAAGATGAATTACATGACAAATGAAGGCAAAGTCCCAAATACTTGGATGGTGAGTGTATCGAGCCTTAGCTCGATGAATAGATGGTAACACAAATATTAAGACCCAAAAATTGGCCTGTGAGTATGCTTGAATTATGGCCGAATGAACGTATGCTAAACAGGTGCTAAGTTCCCGGAATTGGACGGTGAGTACATTGAGTTTGGTCGAAAAGATGTATGGTATCAAAGATGTGAGGAAGGGCTTAGGTAATCACATTCTATTATCCTGTGCCGATGTAGAATGTAGATTTTACTATGACCCTGGATTAGATAGATGATAATATGAGCGTGAGCTCAAAGCAAGATGGCAAGATGGAAATACGAATGAGAATCATGGTTTATTACTTAGTTTTTCTCATCATGCATTATATGTTTTCTTCTTAGATAAGTTGCATATAATTGCATGGTCATGGACAACTTATCGACAATGTGGTTCCTCGAATAGTATTCCAAGGTCTTGGAATCGATTTGTCTAGGAGGAACCACGTGCTGAAGTAGTAGCACAGTGCTGAAGTAGTAGCATGGTATACGGGAACTTTAGTGGGGCTAGCTACCCGCACCGTAAGGGGCATCGTATACTTGTAAGATGGTCCAAGATGGCGTGTCGCCAGTGACCTTTATTTAGATAGGTCCAGTGCTAATGTTGTCTTATATAGGTAGAGTAAGTTATTACTCAATTACAGGGAAGGATGTCGGTTGTTGGTAAGAATCACCTGAACGGTGACGATTATATTGAATTATGATATTGTTCTAACAATATCTTGTGCAGGCTAAGTAAGTATTTTGAATATAGGGGGATGGCTATACGACCGTGGGTAAGAATCACCAAAGGGTGATATTATATTGCTTTAAATTATGTTGGTTATGAGATTTGCATGCTCTACTTCTTGTTGGCTATAAACATGAAATTGACCCTAAGGCAACGAGAAAGACCACTGTTAATAATGTTCTATAACATGATTACTTAGTGTTGTCTTCTTAGGTGAGTTGGGCCAGCACCGTTCGGCAGTACATTGATGATGTACTAACCCACGTTGTGGGTAATATTATAGGTGCTTGCGTATAGAGGAAATTGTTTGATCAATGCTTGGCATCGATGATTCAGATGGGTGTGTAGAAGCTCTTCTTTCAAGATGATGTCTTCTGTGACATAATGTATGGAACTGTGTAATTTAGTTGTACCAGTGAGATTGTAGCCAAATTGGCAAGTTCATTGTAAAGAAGTCGGTATATTCAGTTATAGCCTAAAGCGCAAGTGTACATATTAAGTTGGCTAATCAAAGTCTTGTAATCCATTGCAATTATCAATAAAATGATACGTTTCTTCAATATCTTGTGTGACTTCAATTTATCTGCTTGGTTTTGCTGCGCTGTCATTATTTTCTGAGAAATACTAGAAACTGTAATGAATACTAGAA
Organism: Iris pallida; assembly: GCA_029216955.1. Lineage (NCBI taxonomy): Eukaryota > Viridiplantae > Streptophyta > Magnoliopsida > Asparagales > Iridaceae > Iris > Iris pallida. Next base: position 2,491,920 of record JANAVB010025600.1, read on the forward strand.
ACTGTAATGGTTTTGCCTTGTACAAGTGCAATCTAGACTTGTATGACATCACGTCCAGTGGCTAGTTTTCGATCCTCCGGGATCGGGGCGTGACAGTTTCGATTCCTCCTATTGACTGAGCGGGACGTGTAAAACCCCAAATTTTTTGGATTATTGTTATTTATTTATTTGCCTTAAATAGGATTTTATGAAATTTATGAATATCTTTAAATTAAATAGTTATTATTATACCTTAGCCATGGTTGAGTTTTGGAGTACAAGATGACCAAGAATTGTGGCACGGATAGTATACACGTGTGCTTTGACTAGTGTTTTAGCCATGGTAGGGAAGGCCGAGCCATAGGTGTGTTCTTACTAGGAAAACCAGGCCAAGTTGCGACTTAACCCCCACCGATGATTTATTTATTTAATTATTAGATTATTGACTTTCTAGGAGACCCGGTTGTACCAATTTAGCCCCGACTTAACCCAAACCCTAACCATAACTTAATTCTTCCTTTCTCTTCCTTCCCATAGCCGACCAACCCCTCTCTCTCTCCAAATTTCGGTATCACCTCTCCTCCATAGCCCTCAATACATCATCTTCTCTATTGCACATCTCTCCATCCTTCACAAAAACTCATCTCCTCCACCAAACATCTACCCAACCACTCAAAACAAACCCTAAAAACTCCATCTTCTCCATCCAAACATCTATAGCCATTTCCAACCATTCCAAACTCACCAAGAGAGCATTAGCAAGCAAAGATAGCAAGAAAGGTTGAAGTTTTGGCAAGGAGCTGTCTTCACAACCTCTCTAGCAAGGACTTTTGGTAAGAAACTCTAATTTTTCCATCTCAAACCCTTACTAATTTTCCATAGAAAATATGTTATTAAATCTGTAGAAATTATATTTTGATGGCTTTTTCTATGTATAGTCATCTATAAAAGTTTCATGATTTATGGTCGTAATATTCATGTTTCGGTAGGATCAAATTAACCCCGTTGTGAAGGAACTATAAGTTATTGGTGGTTATTTTCAGAACTAAATTTTATGTGTGTTCATATATAAAAATATTTTTCCACGAATTTAGCAACTCAAATCTGGTCGAGAAAATTATAGGTCAAAACTAGCTAATTTCAGGTAACCTACTGACCTAGAATATCCCAAACTTGTAGCATAACATAACCCTTGTACCCATGATGATATGCTGTGTAATAAGATATTTAAATTCTATTTAAAATATATTTTTGGGTATTTTAGCTATTTTGAGTAATTGGCCTTGTTCATGACGAGTTTCGGGTAGACTATGTGACGTAGTAGTCAACTGGTCACATAATTCTTTATAAATTGTAATTCTGGAATTTCAGAGTTAATACTATATAAAATAGTTGTAAATATTATTTTTAGCAATTTAATATGATTTCTAAGTGTGTTATTGACATGGGGTCATAACCGATTAATTGGAACGTCGAAAACCCAAAAACTGTGTTCCGAGGTTTCATTGGACACATATGTATGTTATACAATTTAAGTAGTCCTACGAGATATTTAAGTATAGTTAAAGTAGTTTAAAATATTCATTTAGTTAATTAAGTTCTGTTATAAGTTTTATAATAGTTAAATAAATTATTTAGGAGCATTGGATTCCGGAGGCGTGGACACGGGAGCGAAACTGCATCCTAACATCACGGAACCAGGCAAGATACCTTGCCACCCTCTACAGTTTATTTACATGCTTATAGTCTTTCATTTTATATTTTATTGTTTAGTTCTCTAGTTGATTTCGGTTATAGGTTTTTTTCATACCATGTATATCAGTTTATTTGTCTTGCTTGTATATCACCATCTTTTCGTGACTTGATAGTATAGTTATACCGGGCTTGTTCTCATTATAGTTCATACTAGAGATGTCCTTACCTGTGTCGTGACTGAGTTGTACGTGTCGTCACCTGTATCTTAACTGAGTTGTGTCAACGAGTATGTGTAATTAAACTGCTATTCCTGATTAGTTTGCACCCGTGAGTCCACAATCGGAATGAGGGTATTTATCTTGATTCGTTTGCTCCGGAGAGTCCACACTCGGGACGAGGGTGTTATCTTGATTCGTTTGTGCCAGAGAGTCCACACACGGGATGAGGGTGTTTGTCGTGAACTAACCTGCGAATCCACATTTGGGGCAAGGGTTAGTGATTAGTTCAAACCTGCGAGTCCACTCGGGGCGAGGGTTTGGTATTCCATTGATCTCTTGTTTACTTGTTCTTCCAGCAGTTCATTTATGCATAGTTGTTTTCGTATCCGTGTTTATAGTCACTTGTCAGTAGTCACTTGTCTATTTCTGTCTCGTTCCTTGTTTATATCATGTTTATATTCTTATGCATGATAGAACTCTTAGATAGACATATTTTTATGTATCTTGCTATGTCCCCTGAAGACCTGATGATCTCTTTAGGTTTAGCGATTGCATGGAGATAGTTAGCAGAGCAAGATGGTAGATGATTATGATGCACTTACAGGATCCAGGTATTGTTATTATGTTTAATATCTGCTCGTGCTTTCATTCCTTATCATGATATACTCCGCTTGTTGGCTTACTTTACTGACTCATAATATTCTTCGAGTCTAATCGGACATGTACGCTAGTGGGCTGCAGACCACGACCCATAGTGTTCATTCATGTTTTATATTCTTATTGTGGATTGAGATATAGTTTTGCCTTGCCATGATTAAGCATAATACCATAGTCCAGACAGCATTTACATATTCGAGTTGGGCTGGAGTCCGCTTGGTACGTAGCTGGCTTCCTCACTCACTTGCATCCGAAATATAGGTGCGGGTCGTGACAAGTTTTTTTGGTGGCCCATGCAGGTCAGAGCATATTGTATCGGTTACGTAACTTTACTGATACGAGACTGCGAATATGACTAAACCCTTAGAAATCTCAATCCATATTGCCTTAAAAATTTCTCTTAGAAATTTCTCTACCGTCCTTGAACTTCGTATTTACTCTCGATTACTCTTCCTTTACCTTCTCGTATCATTGCTTCCCGTCCCTTCCTATTTCGGAGCGACAAATAATCGTGCTATATAGGATTTATCAAAAAAAGTTCTTAAGTTATAGTGTAAGTTAGTTTGCTTATTATATTGTGAGTGCTTGATATATAAGGGGAATTAGAGATGCCATATGCAATAGGGCATCATGTGTTTGATGAGGTGTTTGACCAAAGGTGGGTAGACGTTCTAGAAATGGCTAAATGATCATACTAGGTTACGCCCTTTATGGTAGTCGTTTGATCAAGAATAGAGTAGTAGTTTTAGAGTAGAGACTGACCCTCTACTAGAAAAACCTAAATATAGGCTAACCCAACCCATTTACCATTATGCCCTACCAGTTGTAACGTTAGGATTAGACAGATTGGTAAGCATCACTTAGATTGATTAGGAGAAATGAGACTTATATAGTTGTGATAATAATATAGTTGTGATAATAATATAGTTAGGAGGGCAAACCTTCAACGTCATTATTGTAAGACCGCTGGTACCAAGAATAGCGACTAAAGATAACCATCAATAGTTTTACGATAGAGATGTTGCAAACCAAATTATTTAGGATTGATTATTACTTAAGTTATTAGGAGACACCGTAGTGACCTAGCGTATCCTTTTAACTATTCCTAGTTACACTAGCGCGGTTCTTTGTTAGTGAGCCTGATTTTAATTTCGAGGACGAAATTCTTTTAAGGTGGGTAGGATGTAAAACCCCATAATTTTTGGATTATTTTTTTATTTATTTATTTGACTTAAATAGGATTTTATAGAATTTATGAATATCTTTAAATTAAATAGTTATTATTATACCTTAGCCATGGTTGAGTTTTGGAGTACTAGATGACCAAGAATTGTGGCACGGATAGTGTACGCGTGTGCTTTGACTAGTGATTTAGCCATGGTAGGGAAGGCCGAGCCATAGGTGTGTTCTAACAGGAAAACCAGGCCAAGTTGCGACTTAACCCCCACCGATGATTTATTTATTTATTTATTTATTAGATTATTGACTTTCAAGGAGACCCGGTTGTACCAATTTAGCCCCGACTTAACCCAAATCCTAACCCTAACTTAATTCTTCCTTTCTATCCCTTCCCATAGCCGACCAACCCCTCTCCCTCTCCAAATTTTGGTAGCACCTCTCCTCCATAGCCCTCCATAAATTTTCTCTATTGCACATCTCTCCATCCTTCACAAAAACTTATCTCCTCCACCATACATCTACCCAACCACTCAAAACAATCCCCAAAAACTCCATATCCTCCATCCAACCATCTATAGCCATTGCCAACCCATCCAAACTCACCAAGAGAGCATTATCAAGAAAGGTTGGAGCTTTGGCAAGGAGAAGTCTTCACAGCCTCTCTAGCAAGGACTTTTGGTAAGAAACCCTAATTTTTACATCTCAAACCCTTACTAATTTTCCATAGAAAATATGTTATTAAATATGTAGAAATCATATTTTGATGGCTTTTTCTATGTATAATCATCTATAAAAGTTTTATGATTTATAGTCGTAATATTCATGTTTCGGTAGGATCAAATTAACCCCGTTGTGAAGAAACTATAAGTTATTGGTGGTTATTTTTGAAACTGAATTTTATGTGTGTTCATATATATAAATTAGGATTTTTAAATATCTTTCCACAAATTTAGCAACTCAAATATGGTCGAAAAAATTATAGGTCAAAACTAGCTAATTTTGGGTAACCTGCTGACCTAGAATGTCCCAAACTTGTAGCATAACTTAACCCTTGTACCCATGATAATATTCTGTGAAATAAGGTATTTAAATTCTGTTTAAAATATATTTTTGGGTATTTTAGCTATTTTGAGTAATTGGCCATGTTCATGACGAGTTTTGGGTAGACTAGGTGACGTAGTAGTCAACTAGTCACATAATTCTTTATAAATCGTAATTCTAGAATTTTAGAGTTAATACTGTAGAAAATAGTTTTAAATATTATTTTTAGAAATTTAATATGATTTTTAAGTGTGTTATTGACGTGGGGTCATAACCGATTAATTGGAATGTCGAAAACACTAAAACTGTGTTCTGAGGTCTCGTTGGACACATATGTATGTTATACAATTTAAGTAGTCCTACGAGATATTTGAGTATAGTTAAAGTAGTTTAAAACATTAATTTAGTTAATTAAGTTCTGTTATAAGTTTCGTAATAGTTAAATAAATTATTTAGGAGCATTGGATTCCGGAGGCATGGACACGGGAGCGAAACTACATCCTCACATCTCGAAACCAGGCAAGATACCTTGCCTCCCTCTACAGTTTAATTACATGCTTATAGTCTTTCGTTTTATATGTTATCGTTTAGTTCTCTAGTTGATTTCGGTTATAGATTTTTTATACCATGTATATCAGTTTATTTGTCTTGCTTGTATATCACCATCTTTTCGTGACTTGATAGTATTGTTTTACTGAGCTTGTTCTTATTATAGTTCATACTAGAGATGTCCTTACATGTGTCATGACTGAGTTGTACGTGTCGTCACCTATTTTTTGACTGAGTCATGTCAACGATATGTGTAACTGAACTTCTATTCCTGATTAGTTTACACCTGTGAGTCCACACTCGGGACAAGAGTATTTATCTTGATTCATCTGCACCAGAGAGTCCATACTCGGAACGAGGGTGTTATCTTGATTCGTTTGTGCCAGAGAGTCCACACACGGGACGAGGGTGTTTGTCATGAACTAACCTGCGAGTCCACATTCAGGGCGAGGGTTAGTGATTAGTTCAAACCTGCGAGTCCACTCTGGATGAGGGTTTGGTATTCCATTGATCCATTGTTTACTTGTTCTTTCAGCAGTTCATTTATGCGTAGTTGTTTTCTTATCCGTGTTCATAGTCACTTGTCAGTTTCCGTCTCATTTTCTATTTATATCATGTTTATATTCTTATGCATGATAGAACTATTAGATAGACATATTTTTATGTATCTTGCTATGACCCCTGAGGACCTGATGATCTCTTCAGGTTCAGCGATTGCATGGAGATAGTTAGCAGAGCAGGATGGTAGATGATTATGATGCACTTACAGGGTCCAGGTATTATTATTACGTTTAATATTCGCTCGTTCTTTCATTCCTTATCATGATATACTCTGCTTATTGGCTTACTTTATAGACTGATAATATTTTTCGAGTCTAATCGGACATGTATGCTAGTGGGCTGCAGACCACGACCCATAGTGTTCATTCATGTTTTATATTCTTGTTGTGGATTGAGATATAGTTTTGCCTTGCTATTATTAAGCACAGTACCATAGTCCAGACAGCGTTTACAAATTTGAGTTGGGCTGGAGTCCGCTTGGTTAGTAGCTGGCTTGCTCACGCCCTTGCATCCCAAAATGCGGGTGCGGGTCGTGAAAGGACGGGGCACTACATGCAGTGGCTCGGTTGATTGGGCTACGGTGGCAGGAGATGGTGATGGAGAGTTGTTGCCCGGGTCACGGTGGCAGTATTCTCCGACAAATTGGGGATTAGGGATTAGGAATAGGAATTTGGGGATTAGGATTGTGTCGAGTTTGACATGTTGTGTCCTGCGAGACACGGACACAGAAATAGGTGTTCCGGGTTGTCGGACTCGAAAATGGTAATGTAATTGTAATAAGAAATTTCCTTGAAAGAAAAATTAGGGCACGAACACGATGTACGCACAATGGAATTGGATGTTTGGAGAATTTTGGTTTGTTGAAAAAAGTAGAGGAAGCCTCCCCTATATATAGGAGATGGGTTCCCTAAATAGGAAATGACTAAATCTATGGAACAAATCTTTCCTTAGATTTAAATCTATCAATTGGATTGATCTCAATCCATTAATTGATGACAACAATAATTTTAAAATAATATCTAATTTTTTAAATAAATAGATTTTATAAAATTAAATCTTTCAAAAATAAATGATAATAATATACCAAATAATTATAGAGTATATTTCTATAAATAGAAATCAAATTTAAATGACAAATCTTTCGTTAATGAAAATACATTTTATAAAATAAAATGAAATTGATTTTCAAACTAGAAAATATTTAAATTAAAATAATAAATAAATAAATCCAGGAAGTGGGCTTACAAAATTATACGACTTATATTAGACTTATTGTATGGAACATCCAGTGCGACATCGAGTAGAGTCAAGAGTGATTTGATTGTGGTGGGAAACTTTCTAGAATTGAAACGAAGTAAGCATCCTGAGGAAATTGAACCTAGAGCTCTGATACCAATTTATTACGTCCCAACTCAGGAAATCGTTCGTCCTCGCTTGATTTCATCGAATCGATCATCTTTGTTGGGGCATGATGTCGTATGAGTCTGTATTTGCACTCGTACAAGACAAGATGACAAGTTTTCAAATGGTTATCTTTCATTTGATTTATAGCAGCGAAAGAAAACAGAGTATACGAAACAATTTTCTTTTTGATAAATGAACTGAGGTTACAAGGGCTTTCAATAGCCCAACAAAATTTGCCAGATTGGCTTACAACACTCAAGTTCTCTCTTGTCCATAAAGGATTTCACCGTTCCATACATCATGTCTTCTATATCTTGGCCACATCATCCTGTTGGAAGTCCGAGCGTCAATGCGATCGTACGCCTCAATACACTACGACATTCTATGTCTCAGCGCAATCAAGTGAAGCTCCACCGTGACTAATCCATTACCTGTACCCTGCAAGCAATCTGGTGGAGGATCACTACTAATCCTCTCGTGTACTGATATTGACCTACTTTACTAAACTGATATTAAGTAATGTATTAAATCATGTAGCATACAAGTTAGTGATCTTTCTATCTTTGCCATAGGATAAGTTTCATGGCATATTCGAAAGCAGTAAATCATGTTATCATGGCAAGCATGTTATCGTTGAATCGCATAAGCAAACAGGCAACATTTAGCAATCTTGTGTTATTTTATGGCGCGACTTCTTACCAACACCGACGCACTCACCCTTGCACCGATGCAAGGTGAATACGCATACCATCTTTAACTGCCATGTTATAAGTGCTCGTTGTACAGGATCTCTATGTGCCTGCACCTATACCCATCGGCCCCTATCTATATAAAGATTACTGACATTCACAGATGTCAGAATGGACCTATGTTTTTATATATGCATTGTGACGCCACCCACCCAGCCTAGGTTACGATCCTTACTGAAGGTCCCGCAATGCTCATGCTCCCATAGCCACGATTTTCATTCCTCCTAGGCCGAACAGTCCTGATGCCCCGATGCGCCTGTTCGAGGAAAACGAACCCGTGCACAGGTTAATTCAAAGTCCATTTGATCATGCAACACGCAACTACTCATACAACCAAACATAGTCTTGAGTCCAAAACTCAGACATCACGTCGTCTTGTATTTCTCTTTCTTTCAATATTCTCACTCTTTCTATGTTCTCACATTCTTTGTACAATTTTAGTCTTTATTTCAATATTCTATGGAACTATGCCCCGATTCAATGTTCGTCAAACGAACGACCCGAAGGCCCTGAACATTCTGAGGTACCATTCCATATTTGAAAGTTCTGTCACATTCATTCCATAACTGTTCTCTTCGAAACAAAGCCATCTTTTATGATTCTCGTGCACGTACGCATGCTTTAACATAATTGTTCTATATTCTTCGAGTCATGCATCTGATGCATGCCTCGATACCGCATTTTCATGTTCTATGTCTTAGTGTTCAATGTTCATGGTTCGTGCACTAGGGCACTCGCCTCGATAGTCTTTCAATGTGCTAGCCTTCTAACTCGTGCACGAAGGCACGAACGACTCATGCACGGAGGCACTCGCCGATACAGTTATCCCATGTTCTTATGGCTTGTGCACTAAGGCGCTCGCTATTACGGTATTTCGATGTTCAATAGTGACTCGTGCATTTGATACACATTTCATTTCAATTGTTCTATCTAGCGTTCGACACGCACTACGATTTCTCTTGATCGAGCCACGTCCGTGGACTCGATAAGTTAACTTTAGCATACAACCTTATATTTTACTTAGGCATGACGGAGTAGGAAAGAAGGGTCAATGTCCTCTCACCTTAAGCCGATACGCCTTGTCGTTTCGCCAAGCCGATGCGGCTCGATTTTATAACTTTGTTGCACGGTCAACTCTATTTACTTAGCCATTCGAGCACTTCGTGCTTCGTTGAATTATCCAACCGATTTGGCTTACCGTACCTATGCCTCAGTCTATTATGAGGCGATAATTTGGTTTTGTGGACTCCGTTACAAATAAGGCAAAATGGTGACATCTTATATTTCAGCATAAAAGCATAGCCTGCACACGAAACCAACTAAATTTAATATTCGTTCAAATCAGACTTGTGTGTTGCATCGATTCAATTTTTTAGATTCTTTGAACCGACTCAATGCTTTCTCTCGGGCCAACTTAACACTCGCATCGATCTTACTCGATGCATCCCTCAGGTCAACGTAACTCTTTGCATCAATTCGCATCGGTACATATTTCGGGTCAACGTAACTCTTCGAGTCAACGACTCAGCATAATGCACCGTGTGAAGCAGGGCATTACATCCACTGTGGCGGCGATCGACTGGACTAAAGAATTGAGGAGCCAAATATATACCACCATATGAGTGGACTTTTACTCGTCGTGTCCTGCCGAGCCCTTATCCAGCTCTGTCGTCTCTCCTAACAAGAAACCCTCCAGGTTCTTTCTTACGAGGGTTCTCCTCCCCAATCGTGACCAACTCAGGTAGGTAGCCGGTCCATCAAGCTTCAGATCTATGGAGGGAAGCTCCAACTTCGGTAGTGTTCGTGTCGCACTCTCAGCAGCCGACAGTTTAATTAGCTTCATCAATGTTGTAACCTCCACAAGGTCCAACCTCTTAATGATCTCCTTCATCGATTCTCCTCTTCTTCGATTACCTCATACCCGTCTCACGATTCATATTCGTCCTTTTCTAGACCCAATTATGTCCCTCCTCCATCGGTCTAGACCTTCAATGTCAATGTCCGAAACGACCCACAGGAGGCTACAAGAATCACGGCAGAAGGCTTTACGGTGGTGGTGGCAGCGGTAGTGGCGGGCGAGCGGTGCAGCAGCCGTGGTGGCGGTGGTGGCGCGACAGCGGTGGTGGCGCGACAGCGGTGGTGGCGGCTAGGGTTTATGAGTGGTGGTGGCGGCTAGGGTTTGGGCTCTGATACCATGTCAAATATTTTAGAGTTATATATTTATTGATAATCTCTTAGCTATATATATATATATATATATATATATATATATATATATATATATATATATATATATATATATATATATATATATATATTAGCAAAAGGACTTTTATTGATGTATCAGGCGTAAAATGCCAAAGCCTATACAAGTAAGTGCGCCAAGCGTGAAGAAACAACAAAACCTAACAGCCTTAGCTGGGCACCGGAGGGCAGACGGAAACCGCGGCTAGAGCAAAGCCTGCCAAAATCGATCCATAGAGTGGAAGCAACGACTCCTGAGTTTAAGAATTTGTCGGAGGACTTCTCGGATCAGTTGTGATGGGTTGTATTGGCGACCATCATACCTGAATTTGTTTCGGTTCTTTCAGAGTACCTAAATTCCAGCAGCTACGACGATCTTATAGCTATGGGAGCCGCCACAGTTGTCCAGGAGATCGTTGAAGCCCCCGGGCTGATGCCTCTTCCAGCAACGGCAAAAAAGAATACGCCAAATCTGAATAGCAAGTTCTCTGGAGAGCAGGATATGCTCAACTGTTTCTGATTTATGAGAGGTGCAGCAGTGGCAGCTGGATATGAGGCTAAAGCCGATGGTGGTTAGGGAATCGTCGGTCGAAAGCTTCCTGTGCTGAGCTCTCCAGATCAGAAAGGACCACTTGTTGGGGATGCATGATTGCCAAAACAGAGCGATCAGTAGGGATGGCACGCCGACGCCCCCCAAATCGCGCCTGACAGAGGCCATCGTGAATGAACATCCGACTGTGGGAGCCCAAATCAATACGTCCGTGAGATCGTTGATCTGAACGTCCGCGGCGGCTAGCTCGGTCGTCGTCTCCGGCAATATCCACTCTTTGATCCGCTCCCATCTCCAACCTGATGCGGGGTCCCAAAGATCATGGATCTTGCAGTTAGGGGGGCGTTCGGAGACAGTTGGCGAACCGCGTTACCGATCCACCGTTCGTGGCAAGGCGACGAGTTGCCGTTGCCAAGCCGCATGCGGATAAGGGGTTCAGCTAGGTGACGGCCGCGAAGAATACCGTGCCAGGATGAGGAGAAACGATTGTTGGCAATGGTCATCGCAGGGTGAGAATGTTGAAAGTATCTAGCTTTCATGAACCGCGTCCAGATAGAGTTATGCGATCTCAGCTTCCACCATAATTTCATAGAGCAGGCGTCCACGATGTTCGATAATTTGATAAAGCCGAGACCTCCCTCGTCCGTAGGTTTGGCCATCGTATCCCAGCTGGCCCAATGGTACTTATCCTTACCATCGAGATTACCCCAGAAGAAGTTGGCAAAGAGGGCCTCCAAGGAGGATAGAACCTTCGAATGGGGGAGCAAACGGCCAGGGTATAGATTGTGATGGAGGATAGAACGTGCTTGATGAGGATCATCTTTCCGCCTGGCGAGAGAGTCGTATTGTGCCATCCCTCAGTCTTCTTTCTCGCCTTAGTAACAAACCCGTCGAAGATGCCCAAATTAGATCTGCCGTAGACCAGAGGGCAGCCTAGGTAGGTAAACGGTGGGTATGCGGTAGAAAAGGAGGTGAGGTGGGTTAGAGTAGCCGAGTGGCTCCTGTCGACTTTGTGGTGGGTATAGATAACACTTTTGTCGCGGTTGATCCGTTGTCCGGAACATCTGGTGTATTTCTCAAGGATGCTACTGACCACCTCCACTGATCCGATGTCACCGGAGGAGAAGATGAGAATTAGTCGGCGTAGGCCAGGTGAGTGATTAAAGGACAGCCAGCGGTGGTATGAAAGTGGTAGAATCTGGAGATGTTGGCCATGCTGTTCAGGTTTCTACTGAGGGCTTCGGCGGCAATGATGAAGATGGTGGATGATAGAGGGTCTCCTTGACGAACACCTCGACTAGATTTGAAGAAGTCGTCTGCTTGCCCATTAATGACAATAGAGAACCATGAGTTGCTTATGGATCTGAAGATGATGTCTATCCAAGTTTTGGAGAACCCAAAGGCCCTGAGAACCCATATCATGAATTGCCAGTCCAGGCGATCGTAAGCCTTCTCCATATCGAGCTTGATGGCTATGCTACCCCCTCTGGATGGAAATTTCATGCATGTTATCATTTCCTGGGAGAGAAGGATGTTGTCTGTGATGTTCCGCCCTGGGACAAAGCCGCTTTGCTCCTCGAAGATAATCTTAGGGAGGATATGGGACATGTGGGTGCGATGATCTTGGAGATGATTTTATTGGCGAAGGTGCATAAGCTGATCGGCCAAAATCTTTGAAGGTCTCCGGGTTATCTTTTTTAGGGATTAAGATGAGGTTGGCCCGCGATAAGGATTTTGGATAGCACGCGCCTTGAAAAAAGCAGTTGCGGCTTCGATCACGTATGTCTCAATGATATCCCAACAGAACCGGAAGAAAACCCCAGAGAATCCGTTGGGACCGAGAGCATTGTATTTGTCACGGGCCCAGACCACAAACTTAACTTCTTTTGCGGATGAAGGAATTAATTGTTACTCATTATCCTGATCGTCGATTAAGAGAGGGACCTTAGCCAGAAAAACCTCATCCTTGGCGATGACTTCTTTGGTGAATAATTTGGAGTAGAAGTTGGCGACAGCCGCCTGGATGCTCCGTTGATCTTTGAGTAAGGTGCCGTTCTCGTCGAAGATTTGATGAAGGTTGAGTTGATGCCTGCGGCCCCTGATGCAGGCGTAGAAGAAAACGAAGTTTCTGTCACCCTCGATGTCCCAGGTCAGCCTGGCTTTCTGCTTCCAGAATTTTGTCTCCACTTTCAGGCAGGATTTGAGGATAGCCTTGGTGAGGTTGAGCGTGGCGCGGGCCTATGTAGAACTATCTGCAGCGAACCGAATCTCAGCACGAGTGATGTCATCTTCTGCTGCCTTAATCTCTTAGAAGATGTTGCCAAAAGCGAGTTTGCTCCAGGAAGCAAGGGCGCCCCTGGTGGCCTTGAGTTTAGCGGCTACTCTAATAAGGGGGTCTGGGTTGTTCGACGAATTCCAGGCGGATGCTACGATGTTCTGGAATTGAAGGTGGTGTCTCCAGAAGTCCAAAAATCTGAAGGATTTTTTAACAAGGTTGGAGTTGTTGCTGACCTCAATAAGGAGAGGAGAGTGGTCGAATTATATAGAGTTAAGGTAGGAGAGGTTGGAGATAAGATTCATATTGGACCACCGGTTGTCGACGAGGGCGCGGTCCAGGCGGGAATATTGTCGATGATCCCCTTCTTGCATATTACACCAGGTGAAGGTGTTAATGGAGTAGGGGAGGGGGCAAGTGAGCCTGGAATATAAAGGAGTTGAAGTCGTTCATGGTCGGTTGGTGGGGAGGGCGTCCCTCCGATTTTTCCTCAGTGCTCGAGATCGTGTTAAAATCCCCAAGGCAGAGCCACGGGAGGTTGTTGAGGGAGCTGTGGGTGTCCATGAGGGTGTTCCAGAGCTGCTTGTGCTCGACGAAGTCGCAGCTACCATGAACTGCCAAAATAAGGTATCGGAAAGTGAGAGAGGGGTGTTCCACCCAGCAGGAGAGCGCATGGTCGGAGTCGAGGACAGTGCCGAAGATGCATTCGTCAGAGAAGAGGATTCAGATGTCATGACACCCAGTAATGGCGTTCGGGAACACAAGATGAAGTTGGATGGATTTGAGTTTTCTCTGGGGGATTTTGGGTTTGATGATAACTATAATGTCGATTCGGTGGATTTTGTTGAGGGTGATTAATCTCTTCATGGTTGGTTTATTGGCCAGCCCTCTGACGTTCCATGCTAGAATGTTAAGCATTTGGAGGATTATGATTGGGGGTGGAGTTGAGCTTGGTGGCTGACCGGGTGGTCATGGCCGAGGGCTCTTGAGCTTGTTTCTTTTTCTTCTTGTTTTGGGGGATTTTGGGGGCTCTTTGGATTGCTGCGGAGGAGGCAGCCATCGAGTCGCGGTGGCTAGCAGCTGTGGTTCCTGTGTCATCCTCCGGGGGGTAGACGAGTTCAGTCTCGATCTCGGCCAGAGCGCTGAGGGGGTTGTTGGGGTTCAGGAAGTCGGCAGCCTGGGCTTGTCGGATCCTGGCCTCATATTCTAGGCCTAATGACTACACGACCTTGACTGGTGGGAAGAAGATGGGTAAATCTACTAGGGCAGGGTGAATAATCACCGCCAACTGATTCTCCCCTGTGATGCCCGATTCGACGACGGATAGTCCTTCGGCGGTCTCATCCCCTTCTGCGAGCGGGGACTTGTCGGGGAGGAGGCTCGCCTAGGCAGCGACCGCAGAAGAGGAGTTGAGGACTTCGAATCTTTTGATGAGGATGATGTTCGTGGACTTGTTTGGAGCCATGCCATTATCCGACATGGAGGGAGTGCGTGGGCTGGGGGAGCCGTTGCTGTCTGCAAAGTGAGAGTGGAAATTGGGGAGGGGAGGATAGGGCCTGAGAAGAGGAGTTGTGTCGTCTTCGGGGATTGAGTCTTTTGTGGTACTTTCTTCTTAAGATCTGGGTGGGCCTTGAAGCAATGCTTTGTGAGGTGGCCTCTGATCTGACAGTGCTTGCAGAAGCTTCTGCTATTGTCGTACTCAAGCGTCTGGAGGTGTGTCCGTCCCCCTAGCTCGAGCTGAATAAAAGAGGGTGGGTTGGAAGATAGGTCGATCTCTACACAAATCTTACGTAGTTGCCTTTGGAAAGAATGCGTGTTTCTTCGGCGATGGCTACCAGGGTCCCGAAGGAACTGGAATTTCTCTTGAGAGCTGCGGGGGCGAAGTAGATAAGGAGAAGGTTCGGAAGGGTGATCCACGTCGAGATAATCTTTGAGTCGATATTGGGGTTGAAACTGGGGACCCTTTAGCAATCTTCACGCTGAGGGAGCCGATGTTGGTGGTGCCCTTAACCCAAACCAATGAGCAGTCGGGATCAGAGGAGAGGTGGAGAAGAAGGTGCTTGGAGTCCAATGGTGTGACCTTGTACGCGGATGAGAGACCCCAGCCTGTGATGGCTTCTTTAGCTAAGGGCAGTTTAGGGTATCCGGATTAGAAATTCAGCACAAAGGTCTTCGAGAAGGAAGAGGATAATAAAGAAATTTTGTCGGAGGAGAACGACACTATGATGTTTTGTCCTTCGGATGGGATAGGGAACTCGATCCCTAGTAGTTCGGGCTCCTTCTCTAGGAGAGGCAACTGCGCTAATCGATCCGGTCGCAAAATCTCTGCGTAAGAGGGGCGATGGAGGACGTCGGTTTGTAGCCGGGAGGGGGTGAGGTACGATGCCCGGTAGGTGAGTGGTAGAGGTTGAGGGAGGGAGCGGATGTTGCACCGCGAACCGAGGGGCATGTCCAACGGACTTCGGCGCAAGGGTCCCCTGGCTGGCTGGGGCGCATGCGCTCGGGACGAGACCCACGGGCGCATAACCGCCAGCTAAAAAAAGGAGAGAGGGAGGTCCCCTGATGAGGAGGGCGCATGCCCGGAGCTCGCCGACGCCGACGCATAACCTTCCGCTAAGGGGAGCGCATGGCAGCCAGTCTCGCTAGGGGCGTATAGTTTGTCGCAAAGATTGGCACATGTTCGCTGGAAGGCGACTTAGGCGCATAATCCACCACGCGATGGGTAGGCGCATAGCCCAGCACGGAGAGAGGGGGCGCATAGCTGCCTCTTTGCGGGGCGGGCGCATGGCTCCCTAAGGAGGAGTAGGGCGCATAGGGCTCCGAGGAGAAGGCGAGCGGGAAATTTGAATTTGCAGATTTCAAATTTGAAAGAATCAGGAGGGAGGCCCGGAGTTCGAGGATGCTAAGGCAACGTGTCCCCTCGAGCAAGGAGGAAGGACGAGGCCGCGGGTCGCCGCCGGAGACGGGGGCCACCGGAGTAGAGGAGCGAGACCGGGGGTGGGAAGGGGGCTGAGCTCTTCCTAGAGCGGAGTTCGAAGCCTCTTGAAGGGATGGGATACCGTAGACGGCTGGGGCTGGGACCTGGGCGGTGGTCGTGGGTGGCCAACGGAGCTTCGGGGCTACTCTGGCGGAGGAGAAGCCAACCAAGGCCAGTTGGGCGGGAATCCAAACTGGGGCCGGGTTCTCACGCTCTGGCGCGTGCCCGCGGGCAGCGAGCGAGCCACTAGCACGGCGCCGGGGAAGGTAGGGGTGAGGGAGGCGGTGGTCCACCCGAGCTAGGCGGCCCCGACGTCGGGAGCGGGCGGCGGGGGTTGTCAAGCGGCTGTGGCAGCGGGAAGGGGGGCTTTGGGGAGCTTGTATCGAATGTATCATATATATAGATATATATATATAGCCATACAACCCTCCATCTTACATAAAACCCCATAATACATTCTAATATACCAACAGTTTTCATAATGAACAAAAGTATATTGACCAGTAAGAAGGCATGAAAATAAATTTTTGTCTTTCTTAAATAATCTTCCTTTCGGTACAATTACCTTTTATATTTTCCTATTATAGCTTAAAGACGAACCTTGCGAAAGAAATCTTTTTTTATTTGATAAATGTCAGTGAGAAACCAATTGACGTTAAAATAATATATGACCTTACAATAATAAAATCCTTGCATCAAGAATTATAGTGTTAAACATCCAATAATAATTTTTTGTCCAAATAAGAAGTATATTCTACAAGCTGAACTCATGGTGCTTCTTGAGGTAATCATGTCGTCAACTAGGGAGGGGAAATTCCTAGAATATAGAAGTGGAGGTTGTTTTTGCTTTTGCAAACTTCTTTGACTTAAAATATATTTAGAAGCTAGTTTCTAGTTATGTATTATGGGACCAACATCTGCATCAATCCATCAACAAGAACATTCATCTTATAACATAATTTTATTGGAATAACTCCATATTAATAGTAAATGTTCTAATTGTTCAGATCATTTGTCTTGGTAGTCTTAGGCTATTGGAATAACCCCTATCATATTATTAGCGAATGCTCTAATTTTATTGGAATAACCCCTATCATAGTTTATCCGCATACTGTCTTACTAAAAGGTAAAAATGTACTGCATTTCGATGATTATATCATAGAAATATGAAACTCTGAGGTGATCGCACATTAAGAAAATCCAAACATGAATGAAGGTGATCTTACATGCGTAATCGCAATGACAAACTAGTTTAACCCAATGGTTAGGTAATGGTAGAAGTTGGTATGGAATCAGGACCTACCAAACCGTATAGTTAATGCTTGTATCGTATCAGTATCAGCGATACTGCAAACTATGCTTCTAAATGGCAAATTAATGAATGAAAAGGGAATAAATTGGAAATGTGTCACGACCCGCTCCCACTTTTGGGATACGAGTTCGTGGCCAAGTCCAGCCTACGCTGCGGTATCGGCAGTAGAACGTTGTCTAGACCACAATGCTCAAGATCACAATATTGCTCATAATTAATATCTTTTTATTGCTCATTCACACAACTAAATAAATTACAATATCCAAGTTACACTTGATTAAAAATACAATATCTCACAAAAATAGAAAAGACAACTAAATTAATACACAATTATCTAACTAGTCTCTAGGTTTAGGCCTTCAAATACACCTGTATCTCTCCCAGCCATCCAAAGCATAGGGTAGCTGCGACAAAACTGAAAAATGGTTTCTAGTCAGGAAGGGAACGAGTACAATTCAAGCATGCAGTACCAAATATACGATAACTACTATAAAAACAGTGAAGAGAAATGATATACATGATGAAATAACTAAACTGAAATCATGGCATGGATAATAAAGAAAAACAGTTAATCATGAACTATAAGGAAAGTAAAATACGGAACAATGAACCATAACCATCTACGTGATTTGAAGTACACCTTTTAATATGTGATCAGGCTAGTCCACTACACCGTACGGTCTACATAGGATTGCATCCTCACGATCTACATTGCATGAAATAAAAAATAAAGAACGGTCAACGGGGTTGATCACATATCTACTTAGTACGTACTTCTCCACCCGACTACTACACATGGATTAGTCATGACAATATGTCACGAAATACGGTAAAATAAGCATGATGATCATGGCAACACGACAAAATATGAAAACATGATATCATGACTAAAAATCCATGTCACTAATTTTGTGTAACAAACGTGTCAAGAATCAAATATAACATCACTAATCATGTAATTATAGTAATTAACAATACTAAAAACAAACTAGAACTGTACTCGCCTGGGGTCCTCTGCTGGTGAAACCGATAATCTCGTTGGGTCCCGGATAGTCTAATTGGCTAGGGTCGATGTAAAGAAATTCGGAATCGCAAAAAAATAAGAATACGATTAGTCGTGATCAAAGACTATTAATCGAAAGAATTTAGGAAAAATAATATGTATACTATTTTTGGAAATTACTATATAGTTTAAAAACTATATATTTTATTTAGTCAGAAACATATATACTAGAAAGTTTATTTAGAAAAATATATATATATTCCCTTTGAGAAAGTATACACCTAGACAACAAATATATAAATCATATTCAAAATCATAATTGATATTCTTAGAAATGTTTGCTATATAAATACAAAGCCATTTTGAAAATGTTTTAATAATAAAAAGTTTATTTGAAAATACCTATAAATACTTTATCTAAAGAGCTACTTATAACTCTTAATAAGTATGTCTCTATGTATAAACTCTATTTAAAATACAAATATTAATACTTCAAAACCCAGTAGTTATATTAAGCCTATTTAACTTATAAGGTCCAAACGATTTTATTAGAACAACTATACTAATATTAAACCAAAATATCAAAGCCCAGAAATAAATCTAAAATAAATTTCCCCAATGGGCTCGGTCCAAAGCCCAAGCACAAAAATATTTAATCTTCAAAATAATCGAACCTATTTTTATTTATAAAACAAATCCAAAATATGCAAAAGCCCACTAATTATTAGCCCAAAATACTTTAGATAAATATAAAAAAAATATTGGAAACCAATTTAAGGCTAAAATCCTTGATTTCGTCAAATATAACTCTTAGATAAAGATCCATATTTAAAATATCATAAAATAATATAATAATATTTTTAGGGCTTGACGCCCAATTTGAATTTACATGTAGGCTCCAAAGCCAAATATAATATTTGTCATAATATAATCTTTAGAAAAATATTTTATATGAATTTACATATTATTAAATAATAACAATGATCATATCAGTAATACTAATGATATATAATATAAACATATAATATGTTATTATTATACTTAAAATGAAACGCCTGCCAGCAATAACTGTAATGAATTAATAACTTAATAATAATAATAAATGCAAAGGAATCATTACTCTTTCATTTCAAACCCTTAATTATGGTTTGGCATTGAAAAGAGAAAGGAAGAGTGAGGTGATAGTGAGATTGAATAGAGAAAGAGAGTTCTCCTCTCAGAAAAATAGAGGACATGAGAGAAGAAGGGCTCGAGAGCTTACCGGGTCTTGGGGGCCTGGCTCTCGGCGTGGTGCCGACTATGCGGCAGCAGCGTACGGGAACATGGTTGCAGGAGGTGCTCGACGGTTCGTGGCGACAGATCTGACGTTGAGCGTGTCATGCCTCAGAACTAGAATACCGGCAATAGGGACGGACCAGGCCAGCTACGTATACCAAAGTACTCTAGTACTCCGAAATAACGTATAAGATGTATAGATGGGGGTTACTACTACAAATCAACTGTCAAACCTAGGTCATATGATCCTAAATATCTCAATCACAGTCAAGCAAATAATGTACAAGGGTATGATCATCAGGTATATAAGACAGTAAAGCATCCCAAACTATAATATATAGATGATCATGAAGCTAGTAATACAAAATGAAGAACTACCAATACTAAGTAAAACATGATCATCTCTAGCTGCAGCCTAGAAATATACAGACCATGTATAGGTGTCACGCCCCAGAACCAGAATACTGGAGAGCGGAGGCGGACATAGCCAGCTACGTATATTGAAGTGCAACCCACCTCGCTATACGGTCACGGCTGTCTAGATACACGAGGGTTTAACTATAAGCCATCAGTCTCCTATGGTCAAGAACAAGCCTATTGTCTCAATCACAAACAAGTAAGTAAAAGTTACAAGATGCAAGATCACCAAATATAAAATCGTAAGGCGTCCCAAATATTACATATTCAGCTGATCATGAAGCAACTCGTACAAAATATGAGGATTAGCAAGAGTTTAGTCATACATGATCAACCCTAGGATCTGTCAATCATGTTACAGCCCGTAGGCAGACAGTAAATAAGGATGTAATACGAGCTAACACGTGCTCGTCGGCTAAACGCCTCAAAAGAATAATTTCACAATAAAGTGGGAGGACAAAAGAAATCCACTCGCTGTAAGGGTTACGCCTGGTGGTCACCATATGGCTGGAAGACAGGTGGATCCTCTAGAGCTGCTCCGATATCTGGCCACACAAAACCAGCTGGGTCAGACCCCAAAAAGAGCAAGTGCCACAAAGAAGGCTTCACTTAGGAACTAAAACCAGCATATCACAATAGAATATTAAAAATAATAAATAAAAACTGATAATAATAGAGATAACAACAGTAAACTGAGTACGAGAAAACCATTCAAGTAGCCAGGTCACAACCCTTAAACCAAACAAGGACCGGAGTTGTTACCCTTCACCTGAATAGAAACCCGTCTCAAATACTATTGGTAAGATAACAAGACAATAAACGAAGAGAGGACACAGAACTGCTCCGGGAGCCAGGTTACAACCCTTAAACCAAACAAGGACCAGAGTTGTAATCCTTCGCCTGAACCGAACTGGACCCCTGATCTTTATTGTTAAGGCCAGTATAAATAATCATGATATTGAAGTAAGATAAAATATGACGAGCATGGCCTGGGGTTACAATAAGACAATAAATGAAGAGAGGACACAGAACTGCTCCGGGAGCTAGGTTACAACCCTTAAACCAAATAAGGACCGGGGTTGTAACCCTTCGCCTGAACAGAACTGGACCCCCGATCGTTATTGTTAAGACAAGCATCAATAATCATGTCATATCACAATCTTGTACAGGATCAGGACAAGACTAAGCTGAGCTAGATTTCATCCAATCAATCACGACCAAGCAAAGAGTACGGCTTGATACTTTAACTAACTAGGGTTATCACAGGCCTAGTTACTAGCAAGATGGAATGAGATTATCCCAACAGTCACTAGCCCTGCAGACCATCCAGTTATCCAGGTCGAATGTTCGTTTATGAAGAATGCAACACGTGACTGTGTTCTGGAAATGTGTCCTACTCGTCGGTAGGCAACAAGTCCACTTAATGTGCCCAGATAACGGGATTGCCTATAGTTGGGAATCTCTTCATGTCTACTGAATTATCCTAGTTTATTAGCATTAGTCAATTACTGTAGGTATCCTTGACCGTGGTACTCAGGGATCCCTATCCTAGACATGATGCATGACAGTACTAGTTTATTTGTACAAACGCAATCGCCTATGGTGTCCAGGTCATTTATACTTGTCATGTCAGGCTAGCTGTCGTAACAGCATGTCATGATATATTATGTCAGTTTACTTGTCAAGTGTGCGTCACAGCGGGCCACTATCGTATTATTCTTACATTATCATGAATGAGAAAAACTGGCATAAAATAAATAATGACATATTCTTGAAGCCAAGGAAAAGATCTACAACTTTCATGTTCTGAATTTTTCAAAATTTAGCTACAAAACAGCTCAAAGAAGCAAAAACAGTCATTTGGAGTGACCTGCGCGCAAGTTGCGCATTGCGCGCGGGCAAAATTGCCCACGGCGCACGTTGCGCAAACACGGCACGCGGGCGCGCGGCGCGCAAGTCACGCATTGCGCGCGGGCAAAATTGCCCACGACGCACGTTGGGTGCAAGCGCGACGCGCGGGCGCGCGGCAGCGAAGTGCACGGGCGCGCGGCGCGCAAGTCACGCATTGCGCATGGGCAAAATCGTCTACGGCGCACGTTGCGCACAAGCGCGGCTCGCAGGCGCACGGCAGCAAAATGTGCGGGCGTGCGGCACTCAAGTCACGCATTGCACGCGGGCAAAATCGCCCACGGTGCACATTGCGCGCAAGCGCGGCGCGCGGGCGCGCGACAACGAAGTGCGCGGCAGCGAAGTGCACGGACGCGCGACAGAGAAGTGCGCGGGCGCGTGGCGCACAAGTTACGCATTACGCGCGGACAAAATCACCCACGGTGCACGTTGTGCGCAAGCACGGCGTACGGCAGCGAAGACACTACGCTCGACACTGTTCATCGTCCTGACAGCACCAAGAGGCGTGGGGAACGCTTGAACTCAAAAATGGCATAACTTTCTCATACGAAGTCGAAATCAAGCGGTTCAAAAGCCAAAATTGGGTAGAATTGAATTCCCTACAATATGGAACTATTAGATTTCGAAAATAATCAAGTTTTAGAGATCAAAACTAAGAAAAGAAGAAAAGTTACAAACTCAGATCTACAAGAATTCATTCATCAACTCTGAAAATGTCAAGTTCTAAAGAGGCTTAGAATGAAGTAAGGAAAGGAATGGAACAATAAAACTTGAGATCCATCATGAAGTAGGTTGCACTTGCCTAGGCTTTGTAGGTGGGAGGAGTAAATGAAGAAGATGAAGAAGTAAATGCAAATAATGGAGGATAGAGAAGAAGTTGACTTATATAGCAACCCCTCTCATCTCAACCCAATATAAACCAAACCAAGCCAAGCCAAGTCATGTTGAACCAAGTTGAACCAATCAAGTCAATATTTAAACCAAGGCTAAGCTAAGCAAGATAAGTAAAAATACGGGCCACCTGACAATTGTCAGAAATCCGTATACGTATCCTGAAAATACGTATAACGGAAAACGGGAGTGACAACTCTACCCACCATAAAAGAATTCCGTCCTCGAAATTTAATCAAGAGGCTAGAGGTGTCAGGACCAGCTATATTATTCATAAGCAAGCTACGACTAGCAGTCAATCAAGCAATCATTCATGCAAGCAAGGAAGTAAAAGTAAAAGCATAAGGCATAAGGAAGACATTATACCTTATGAGTCAAACAGGTGTGGTTATCGCGAGCGGATATCATCCTCACGCTCCCACGTTGACTCACCCAAGGAGTGATGACCCCAAGCAACACGAACTAAATTAATAGTCTTGTTCTTGAGTATCTTCTCTCTTCGGTCCAATATGAATACGGGCCTTTCCTCATACGAAAGGTTGGTACCAAAAACTAATTCCGAATGATCAAAGATATGGCTCGGATCCGGAATATACGGTCGTAATTGGGATATATGGAAGATATCATGTACCTCACATAACGACGGCGAAAGAGCGAGACGATAGGACACATCACCTACTCGCTCTAGAATGTCGAACGGCCCTATATACCTAGGACTAAGCTTTCCCCGTACGTCGATTCGAATGACGCCATGGGTAGGCGAGATCCTAAGGAACACATGGTCGCCGACAGAAAACTCAAGAGGACGTCGATGAGAATCGGCCCAATGGCGCTGACGGTCTTGGGCAACTCGAAGATGATCTCTGTCTTGTCTGACCACCTCGATTGTCTGCATAATCATCTCTGGACTAAGCATCTGTCTCTCACCGACATCATCACAAGCTAAAGATGATCTGCACTTCCTGCCATACATCGCTTCAAAGGGTGCCATCTGGATACTGGCCTGGAAACTGTTATTATAGGAGAACTCCACGAGATGCAGATGATCTTCCCATGAACCACCGAAGTCGATTATACATGACCGCAACATATATTCAAGAGTCTGGATCGTGCGTTCTGACTGGCCATCTATTTGCAGATGATAAGCTGAACTGAACTTGAGACGAGTCCCCAAACTCTTCTAAAGACTCCACCAAAAGTGCGACGTAAATCTTGAATCCCTGTCGGACACGATACTGACTGGCACTCCATGTAATCTGACTATCTGCCTGAGGTACATCTCCGTAAGCTGATCCATCGACTGACCAATTCTGAAGGAGAGAAAATAAGCTACCTTCGTGAGCCTGTCTATAATAACCCAAATAGCATCTCAGCCAGCCGGGGATCTAGGTAATCCAGTCACGAAATCCATGGTTATATGCTCCCACTTTCATTCTGGAATTGGCAAGGGCTGAAGAAGTCCAGCTAGCCTCTGATGTTCAGCTTTAACTTGTTGGCAAACCAAACATCGAGAGACAAACCGGGCTACCTCCCTCTTCATGCCATTCCACCAAAAGTGCTGATGGATATCACGGTACATCTTCGTACCACCGGGATGAATGGAATACTGTGAACTGTGAGCCTCTGTCATGATCTCATGTCTGATATCTCCACTGGATACATAAAGATGCTTTCCATGTCGAAGTGTACCGTCTTTATGAATGCATAACTCCGATCTTCGTCCTGCCTCACACTCTGCTCTGAGTCGCTGAAGCTTGGAATCTGCTGACTGTGCAATCCGGATCCTCTCGACTATAGTGGACTGAACTTGCATGCTGGCCATCAATGCCACACTAGAAGGAATGACAACTTTTACACCCATCTTCTGAAGATCTGCTAACAGCTCTGGTTGCACTGTTAGAAAATAAACTCTGGCTCTCCTGCTCAATGCATCTGCAACAACGTTGGCCTTTCCAGGATGATACTGCAGGTTGACATCATAATCCACAAGAAGCTCCAGCCACCTCCTTTGACCCATGTTAAGATCCTTCTGGATGAAAATATACTTCAGGCTCTTGTGGTCGGTAAAAATCTCTACCCTATCTCTATATAGGTAGTGCCTCCACAACTTAAGTGCAAACACTACTGCTGCCAGCTCCAAGTCATGGGTTGGATAATTCCTCTCATGATCACGAAGTTGTCGTGACGCATAAGCTATTACCTTCCAATGCTGCATCAGAACATATCCTAAGCCTCTGCATGAAGCATCACAATATACTGAGAATCCTCTGATTCCATCTGGAAGCGTGAGAATGGGTGCATCATCAATCTTCGCTTCAACTCCTCGAATGAACTCTGACACTCTGCTGTCCAAGCAAACTGCACATCCTTGCGGGTCAACTGCGTCAATGGTGCTGAAATTCGAGCAAAGTCTGATACAAACCGCCGGTAATAGCCAGCCAATCCTGGGAAACTCTGAACTTCTGCGACGGTGTTAGGTGCTGTCCACGTCTCTATGGCCAATATCTTCTGGGGATCCACTTCAACTCCTCCTCTGGTGATGATATGACCCAATTACGAAATGCGATCGAGCCAGAACTCGTATTTACTGAACTTGGAATACAATTGGTGCTCTATGAGAATCTGAAGAACCACGCGGAGATGCTGCTCATGCTCCGCCTCACTCTTGCTGTAGACCAGGATGTCGTCTAGGAACACAATCACGAACTGATCCAAATAACTCATGAAGATACGATTCATGAGGTCCATAAATACAGCCGGCGTATTGGTTGCTCCAAATGGCATCACAAGGAACTCCTAATGCCCATACCTAGATCTGAAAGCTGTCTTCGGGATGTCCTGCTCTCTGACTCTGATCTAATGGTATCCTGACCGCAAGTCGATCTTCGAGAATACTGCTGCCCCCTTGATTTGATCAAACAAGTCATCTATCCTCGGGAGAGGGTATCTGTTCTTGATTGTCACTGAGTTCAAGGTACGATAATCTACACATAATCTGGACGTACCATCCTTTTTTTCAAAAGAAGCATCGAGGCTCCCCAAGGCGATCTACTAGCACGAATGAATTCCTTGGTTCTAAGTTCTTCAATCATCTTGTACAATATCTCTAGCTCTGACGGTGCCATCCTGTAGACTCTCTCTGACACCGGGACTATCCCGGGAATCAAGTCGATGGTAAACTCGATCTCCCTCTCTGGCGGCATCCCTGGAAGCTCTTCTGGAAAAATATCTGGAAAATCCTCGACTACTCTGGGAAATTGAACTGCTTCTGCTACTGCCATTCGCAATACTGGTGGAGAAGGTTCAACTTCGCCTCGGGAGAAGGAAAACTCTGGCTCGCCTGGAATGTTAAAAATAACCCTGCCAATATGACAGTCTATCCTAGCATACTAGTCCCTCAACAAATCCATCCCTAAGACCACATCATAATCGGCCATCGGGAACTCTATCAATCTAGTGGAGAACTCTCTACCGCTAACTACGATCCGACACGAGGAAAATACTCTATCTACTCTCACAAGTCCATTACCAGTAAGTATATTGAGCCTTACTAATAATGACTCGGGCTCCAGTCCTATCCATGTCGCAAATCGTGTAGACATAAATGAATGCGAGGCACTAGAATCAAATAATACTGAAGCTGGAAAGGTGTTGACGAAAATAGTACCTGCTACTACCTCTCCTGGTGCTAAACCTTCCTCTCCCATGGTCAAAGCCAGCACTTGACCATATCCTCTGGGTGCGGGTCCCCTCTACTGAAAATTTCTCTGTCTGCTCTGGATCTGGGCTTGGGCTTGGGCATACTGTTGCGGTCTCTGCTGCTCGAATGCTTGGGCCTGCGTCGACAACGGCCTCGGGAACGGGTACTGCAGATGCTGCTGCTGTTTGACTGGTGCTGGTCCTCTAACTGAAAGACTAGAAAAGGCCGATGAACTCCCCCTGTTCGGGCAGTTCCCAACCCTGTGGTCTGGGGTACCACAAACCAAGCACAAACCCTGTGCTCTGCGATACTCTGATACCACATGCCCTGGCTTCCCGCAGTGTGAACGTCCCACTGCGGAAGACTGCTTCTGCTTTTGCTGCTGAGGGTACGTCGGGGTGGAATGCTGAACCGACGTCACTGAGGCCGCCCGCCTCGGAGCTCCAATGGTCAAAGCCCTGGCTGTCGGGACTGGTGCTGATGACTGATTCATCTGGCTATGGAATCGCTTCCGACCGCCGGTCCTATCCACGATCC
Source organism: Iris pallida (assembly GCA_029216955.1). Lineage (NCBI taxonomy): Eukaryota > Viridiplantae > Streptophyta > Magnoliopsida > Asparagales > Iridaceae > Iris > Iris pallida. The sequence continues at coordinate 2,519,041 of JANAVB010025600.1, forward strand.
TCTGGGAGGTATATTCATGCCTCCGGGCTGCCCTCACTACTGCATCAAAGGTCTGATGCTCAAACTGCTCCACTGCCAACAAGATCTCTAAATGGAGCCCCTGCTGGAACCGCTGGGCTCTATCGAACTCGGTCGCAACCAAGGTGGGTGCAAACCGACTGAGTCTGGAAAACTCGGTCGCATATCCGTCGACCGTCCTGCCCATCTGCTTCAGATTGGTGAACCTCGTCTGTAGGTCGTACCGAGCTACAGCATCGAAATACTTGGTCTGGAATCTCTCCCTGAATACTGCCCAGACAATAGGGGCCACTAATCCAACGGCCTGTGCCGCCCACCAGCTGCGGGCAAGATCCAATAGCTGTAGGCGTACCACGACCACCTTCTCATTCTCTGGAGTCCTGGCTGCTTCTAGAATCATCTCTGTGTCCTGAATCCATGCATCTGCAGCGATCACATCTTCACTGTCGTCGAAAAAAGGAGGGTTTAAGTGCTTGAAGCTATTGGCCGTGTTATTACCCTGATGACCTCCTCTGGTCAAAGCGTCTGTCACCGCCTGGTACAAGGCATCTCCCCGACGATCCTGGGAGGCTAATAATGACCTGATGAGACCCACCAAAGTGCCATCATCGGGCTCAGCAGGCTGGACGGGCTGAACTGGTGGCTCTCCTCCAGTATGCGTGACTCTGGAGGCTACTCCTGAATGTTGGGCTTGATCTCCAGGTTGCTGCTGGTCCTCGGGAGGTGCTCCGTCTTGCTGATCGGTTGGTCCAGGAACAATACCGCTGAAGAAGACGACATATAGAACAATAAGGAAGGATCATGACAGATCAACGATACAAGCATGTGATCAGGTCAAGATTACAGGGATTCAGAAGATACGAGCAGAGATCAAGGACGAGTACTGATTGAGACATCTATTCGGTAAACCCTTACATATCTTGATTTACAAGACCTGTATGGGCCACCACTTAAACTATGTCACGCCCTAGAACCAGAATACTAGAGAGCGGAGGCAGACATAGCCAGCTACGTATATTAAAGTGCATCCCATCTCGCTATACGTTCACGGCTGTCTAGATACATAAGGGTTTAACTACAAGCCATCAGTCTCCTATGGTCAAGAAAAAGCCTATTGTCTCAATCATAAGCAAGTAAGTAAAAGTTACAAGATGCAAGATCACCAAATATACAATCGTAAGGTGTCCTAAACTTTACATATTCAGCTGATCATGAAGCTAGTCATACAAAATATGAGGACTAGCAAGAGTTTAGTCATACATGATCAACCCTAGGATCTGTCAATCATGTTACAGCCCGTAGGCAGACAGTAAATAAGGATACAATACGAGCTAACACGTGCTCGTCGGCTAAACGTCTCAAAAGAATAATTTTACAATAAAATGGGAGGACAAAAGAAACCCACTCGTTGCCAGGGTTACGCCTGGTGGTCACCATCTGGTTGGAAGACAGGTGGATCCTCTGGAGCTGCTCCGATATCTGGCCACACAGAACCAGCTGGGTCAGACCCCAGAAAGAGCAAGTGCCATATAGGAGGCTTCACTTAGGAACTAAAACCAGCATATCACAATAGAATATTAAAGATAATAAATAAAGAACTGGTATTAATAGAGATATAAATTGAGTACGAGGAAACCATTCAAGTAGCCAGGTCACAACCCTTAAACCAAACAAGGACTAGGGTTGTTACCCTTCACCTGAATAGAAATCCGTCTCAAATACTATTGGTAAGGTAACAAGATAATAGACGAAGAGAGGACACAGAACTGCTCCGGGAGCCAGATTACAACCCTTAAACCAAACAAGGATCGGGGTTGTAACCCTTTGCCTGAACCAAACTGGACCCCTGATCTTTATTGTTAAGGCCAGTATAAATAATCATGATATTGAAGTAAGATAAAACATGACGAGCATGGCCTGGGGTTACAATAAGACAATAAACAAAGAGAAGACATAGAACTGCTCCGGGAGTCAGGTTACAACCCTTAAACCAAACAAGGACCGGGGTTGTAACACTTCGCCTGAACAAAACTGGACCCCCGATCGTTATTGTTAAGGCAAGCATCAATAATCATGTCATGTCACAATCTTGTACAGGATCAGGACAAGACTAAGCTGAGCTAGATTCCATCCAATCAATCACAGCCAAACAAAGAGTACGGCTTGATACTTTAATTAACTAGGGTTATCACAGGCCTAGTTACTAGCAAGATGCAATGAGATTATCCTAACAGCCATAAGCCCTGCAGACCATCCAGTTATCCAGGTCGAATGTCCTTTTATGAAGAATGCAACACGTGACTGTATGCTGGAAATGTGCCCTACTCGTCGGTAGGCTACAAGTCCACTTAATGCGCCCAGATAACGGGGTTGCCTGAAGCTGGGAATCTCTTCATGTCTACTGAATTATCCTAGTTTATTAGCCTTAGTCAATTACTGTAGGTATCCCTGACCGTGGTACTCAGGGATCCCTATCCTAGACATGATGCAAGACAATACTGGTTTATTTGTACAAACGCAATCGTCTACGGTGTCCAGGTCATTTATACTTGTCATGTCAGGCTAGCTATCGTAATAGCATGTCATGATATATCATGTCAGTTTACTTGTCAAGAGTGCGCCACAGCGGGCCACTATCGTGTTCTATTCTTACATTATCATGAATGAGAAAAACTTGCATAAAATAACTAATGACATATTCTTGAAGCCAAGAAAAAGATCTACAACTTTTATGTTTTGAATTTTTCAAGATTTTAGCTACAAAACAGCTCAAAAAAGCAAAAACAGTCATTTGGAGTGACCTGCGCGTAAGTTGCGCATTGCGCGTAGGCAAAATAGCCCACGGCGCACGTTGCGCGCAAACACGGGGCACGGGCGTGCGACAAAGAAGTGCGCGGGCGTGCGGCGTGCAAGTCACGCATTGTACGCGGGCAAAATTTCCCACAGCGTACGTTGCGTGCAAGCACGACGCGCGGGCGTACGGCAGCTAAGTGTACGGGCGCTCGACGCACAAGTCACGCATTACGCGCGGGCAAAATCGCCCACGACGCACGTTCGCGCAAGCGCGGCGCGCGGCAGCAAAGTGCGCGGGCACGTGGCGCGCAAGTCACGCTTTGTGCGCGGGCAAAATTGCCCACGGCGCACGTTGCGCGCAAGTGCGGCGCGCGGGCGCGCGACAGCGAAGTGCGCGGGCGCGCGACAGCGAAGTGCGCGGGCGCGCAAGTCACGTATTACGCGCGGGCAAAATTGCCCACGGCGTACGTTGCTCGCAAGCGCGATGCACGGGCGCACGGCAGTGAAGACACTGCGCGCAGCACTGTTCATCGTCCCGACAGCACCAAGAGGCGTGGGGAACGCATGAACTCAAAAATGGCATAACTTTCTCATACGAAGTCGAAATCAAGCGGTTCAAAAGCCAAAATTGGATAGAATTGAATTTCCTACAACATGGAACTATTATATTTTAAAAATAACCAAGTTCTAGAGATCAAAACCAAGAAAAACTGAAAAGTTATAAACTTACATCTACAAGAATTCATCCATCAAATCCAAAAATGTCTAGTTCTAAAGAGGCTTAGAATGAAGTAAGGAAGGGAATAGAACAATAAAACTTGAGATCCATTATAAAGCAAGTTGCACTTGCCTAGGCTTGGTAGGTGGGAGGAGTAAATGAAGAAGATGAAGAAGTAAATACAAATAATGGAGGAGAGAGAAGAAGTTGACTTATACAGCAACCCCTCTCATCTCAACCCAATATAAACCAAACCAAGCCAAACCAAGTCATGTTGAACCAAGTTGAACCAATCAAGTCAAGATTTAAACCAAGGCTAAGCTAAGCAAGATAAGTAAAAATACGGGCCACCTGACAATTGTTAGAAATCCGTATACGAATCCTGAAAATACGTATAACGAGAAAAGGGAGTGACAATAGGCCAGTAGGCCAAAAGTCAAGTCCAAAACACGAGCTAAACACGTGCTCGGTGGCTAAACACCTCAAAAGAATATGTATAGAAAAGAGTGGGTAAGAGAAAGAACACCCACTCAAGCCCCCTGTGCTCCGGGTGGTCACTATTGAGTGGAAGGTTCGGAAGATCCTCGGGCTCCTCAACTAAATTTGGTCAATACAAAACTAGTGGGGTCAGACCTCCAATAGCAAGTTCAACAAAGGAACTATGAACTAAAACCAGCATGCAAATCATAGCAACTCTAAAGTAAAGCAGTAAAAGTAGGACAAGAATAATGTAAAGGTACCATAGGAATATAAAAGAAAACTTGAAACATGTAAAGAAATAGCCAGTGAATATGTAGAATAAACAGGACATGTGAGCATGTGGTGAAGCCGAGCACATAGGATAAGTAGTGAAACCTAGCATGTAGTAGGAAGAATAGCATGTAAGGAATGACAGGAAGCTAAGTACTGCAACAAGATAAACTGGAGCAAGACTAGACTAGGCAGGAATGGACTCCATCCATCAATCATGGCCAAGCAATAATTACGGCTTGATACTTTAGCTAACTAGGGTTGTCACAATCCTAATTACTAACATATGCAAGTTTGAGACATCCGATCCAGTTACCTGCCCTGCAGACTACCCTTTTGATCTAAGCCAAAAGAAAAACAATTATAACAGACAGACCGCAGTAAAATACGCGTGTCCTAATGAAGTGTCCCACTCGACGGTGTGCTAGAAGAGTGCTCATCATGACAGATATTTCCAAATCCCTAGTAGATATATATAAGACCGAGAAACAAGGGGCACAAGTACCCGTAAAAGTCTCACCTCCCAATGATCTAGATAATCAAGCTAGTTATATAGTTCCTAACATTTTCTTTTAGGATTCCGGGCGTGGCATTTCACAGAATCCATCCTAGACATGAGACATGCGAGACTAGATAAGACAAGCAAGATTGTGCACTACAACAAGCCACAACAAGACATGACAATGTCAAGACAAGAGTGCGCTACGACGAGCCACTATCAGGAAGCTAGACAGGTACTGGATCGATAGTGTACCATGACAGGACACTATCAAGCAAGCTAGAAAAAGACATGTACAAGAGTGCTCCACGACGGGTCACTGTCAAGGAATTAGACATGTAAGGAAATCAAGAGTGCACCATAACAAGCCACTATCTAGAAGCTAGACATGAACATGTACCGGGTCCAACCAAGCATGACAAGGCAACACAGTAGACTGGTATAGTATGTATATTAGAACAATATGTAAGAAAAATTTATGAATTTAAATCGAATTCAAAAAGTATACAACTTGGGTACTGAAACAGAATTTCGACGGTACAAATCGGTACACCGTCGGTATGCCGATTTTTGTCACAACTTTTGAAGCTAAAATGAGGGCTCACAATCGAAATTTCGACGGTACACACCGGTACACCATCGGTATGCCGATTATCATCACAACAACTTTTCAAGCTAAAATGAGGGCTCACAATCAGAATTTCGATGGTACACACCGATACACCGTTGGTATGCCAATTATCGTCGAGAAATAATACGAAAGGCTAGAACAAGTCCCGAGAACCAAGGCTCGTCCCAAAAGTTGTTAAAACTAGTATAACCATGAAAACGATACTGGAGGAAGGTCGTAGATAGATACTAATGTTTCACTTAACAAAATGCATGGAAATCGGATTTTGAAAATAAAACAGGAAAAAGTACAAGAAGTACAAATTTGATTCTGGAAAGTATTGCTATGGAAGTCTGATCTGTAAATGATTACTTTGTTCCTTGGACCATACGATGATGATGAAGATCACTGCTAGAAGATGAACAATTGGAAGAACTAAGTCACCATAAAGGTATCGACGTACTTGGGCACTGATGGCGAGGCCGAATGCTTTCCTGCTTTGCTTCACTCTATTCTGGAAGAAAAGTTGAAGAAGAATGCTCCGAAAAATCAAAGTCTCTGGGCTCTGATCTCTATATATTCTCTCCTCTCTCTCCGTCTGTCTATATGAGAAAAATTAGTCTATTTATAGACTTGGTTTCTTGTGCGTAAAAACTCAGCAAAAGTTCCGTCTTTACGCTGACAACTGCCACCCATGACCAAAGTCATCCTCAGCATACGTTGACACGTGTCGCATCATTTCAATAAGAATATGATGCATGTACACACATTCTTCGAGGTGTGTGGCATGAAAGCCATGTAGGCAAACCACGTTCTGAATTGGAATAGGGCGTAAAACAACCCAAATATACCCTGAGCGTAAAGTAGTAGACTAGGCGTACAATAGCCCTGATGTAGACTTCCCGCGTAAAGTGGTTGTTAAATAACCTTGAGCGTAAAAGTAGCCCAAATAAACCTTACGCACACGTCAACTGTTGAGCGTAAAAACTCGTATAGTCTCCATGCGTAAAAGAAGCCATATTATGAGCGTAAAGTGGCTCAGTCCACATACTAAACGACAAATGGGCCTCTTTGTAAAACAAATCCCTTTGATTTCTGTGATATATGCCATCATTAAATCTTCATGTCAGAATTTGCATTAAATACAAGACTTGACAGCTTTGTCCAGCGTAAAAAGTGGCTAGCCTATCTTGGGCGTAAAATCATTAGCTTTGACCCGGGCGTAAAATGATTAGCCTGCTTCGGGCGTAAAGTGATTAGCCGCTCTTTGGCGTAAAGTGGATCGATTTGAATGGAATGATCCTTATCTTTGATTCATTCTTATGAAGCACTTTTTACGCTCCTACAACTAAGTCAAATGGCAATGACCTCGGTATCATCTCCGATACGGAGTTTTCCAATTGGGAAAATAAACGAACATAGCAAATAACGGAAGCCTAGCTCGGACCAAATTTTCGGGACGGACAAGATGACCATTTTTATGAGAGAAACATATTTATCAAAGCTAGTAGTAGGAAATACTGGACTACCAAGGCAATGGGAAACAAAAAAAATAAAGCAATAAGGACTCCAGTAGTTCGGTAAGATATAGTTGCCTAGTAAAGCTCCAAGCCTATTCTTCAAATCCACCACTAAGAGGGGTTCAGAAACCACACTCTAAGTTCTCGAGACCAAGCTCCAAGCTTCCGAGGAAGACGGAGTGGAAACGAGAAGGAATGAAGAGTAGAGAGAAATCGAAAAGAAATCAAGTCATATATATATAATGGGTGAATTAATTATGACCGTCCGATCGTGATCCGTGACTCGATCAGAATTAATCTCGACCATTCAGAAGAAAACCAAGAAATCAATGGATAATAGAATGTATCAACAATATTCATCAAAATATCCAAATACTATTCATGAAAATATCTATACAAAATATCTTGAATCAAAATATCTCTAAAGTAGAAAATATGCCCGGAAGGCATTCCGTCAGTATAGATCGGTATGGCGACGGTATGCCGATTACACAGAAAAGTCTATAAAATTAAGTTTTCTTTCGGTTCTCTGGAATCCAAGAAAATACAGAATACGGTATAAAATACGTATCTGTATACAAATACAAATACTATGAGACGAGTCTCACAGAGTGGGGTTCGTGGTGGCCAGATCTGAACCACCGGGGAAGCACTGATCTGGCACCCGACCTGAGGTGGTCGTATGGGATCTCACCGGAGAGTTTGAGTGGTGGTAGCAATTGGAGCCGGCGGTGCGAGGAAACGAAGTAGGTAGGGGACTCGACAGGGTAGATTTGGGAGGAGTGCGGCGCGGTGGTCAGAGCGGGGGGGGAAGGCGGCTTCCCACAGAGTTCAACGACGGGTGTGGGGATGGAGAAATCGCGAAGGATGGAGTGCCGGAGAAGACAGGCACGGCGGCTCCAATGGTTAGGTTAGGATTAAGGATTTTACTGTATAATTGGGTCGTGTCCAATTCGGACACGATAATGTATTTTGTTGTAATGAACAGGATGAAAAAAAGGACAGGGATGCCCGGGTCAAACCCGAGGCTGGACACGTTGGTTGTGGTGGTGGAGATGATGGCGAGGCGTTAATGGGGTGGTGTGTTTGCTGTAAGCGGGGTGGCGGGGGAGAGTATGGTGGTTGTCGGTGGTGTGTTGGTCCGGTTGGGGGTGATCGTGTTATGATAGTGGAGGCGGGGGTTCGATGGTCGGTGACAGGGTAAAAGACGGGAAGGGCGATGGTGAGGATGTCTGTGGCGATGGCGACGTTTCTGTTGGAAGTTTTGGTGGCTAGCGAGATGGTAGTCGTGGCGAGCACGGAGTCGAGATAGGAAGGAGGTGTTGATGGTGTTGGCTTGGTTTGAGAGTTGATCAAATTTACTTGGGAAGAATTTAGAGGGAAAAAAACTCTCCTTAAATAGGAGATGAATTCCTACTTGGATAAGGAGTAAGATTCCGTGTAGATAAAGCCTTCACTTTAATTTAAATCTAACAAATATTTAAAACAAGTTTAATCATAATCCAAGTAGATATTAATATTAATTTAAATCAATATAAAATTTAAAATAATTCAATCTAATCGAAAACTATTAGTCGATAACAATATCAATTTAAATTAACACCGTTCAAATCATATAAATAATAAAATAAGCGACAACATGATAATTTAGAATAATATTTAATGCTATCACATAATTTAAATCATATAATTCAAATCAAATTAAGTAACTGATTACTATAAATATTTGGAAACATATTTTAATTAGTCAAAAATCATATATGAAATGTTTTAATAAATCTTTCTATTGAATAAAATTATTTATGATATCCAAAATCATTTCAAAAATAAATATTTTCAAAGCCTAATAATTATTAGCTGAATATTTTTATAATGATAATAATAAGATTTCGAATAAATATTTCTACGAAAATTAAATGGTAATCAAAATAATAAATTTTAATTAGTTTGAAGCTCAAAAATAATGGCAAATATCTTATACTAAATTTTAAGGAAAAATTCACTTTATATCACACGAAGTAAAATAAACCAAAATTTAGAAAACTACTTTCAATGCAATATCTAAATTGGCAAATAATTTTTTTTAAATATTTATTATTATAAAAACCTCTTTTGAAATCAAATCATTTCAAAGTCCAAAATAATAATCTCGACATCTTTTACAATTCTAAGAATAAAAATAACTAAAATAAAATAGTACTTTTAATCATAATTTTTAAACAAATTTTGTAAAGCAAACAAACCACAAAATATCTTTTATAAAGTCTCGACAAAAATTGTCTTTAAATACAAATATATATAAAATAAAAAATTTGAAAATTTTGGGAAGAGGAGTTACAAAATGGCATATGCAGGAAACTCTCTTTTGGTTCTAAATATGCCGTGTAATAATATCCATGGATTTGATGGTTTTTAGCTAAGCTAGCTGCTTGTATATGCCAAAATCAAATAAATGTAAAGATATGCATGATAAGAGTACAACACATCAAGTATTGAAGTAATGAGCGAACTTTAATCACATGTCTACTTGGTATTCTCTTTGATGATCTTTAACGTTTGTTCATACTTGTTGAAAACATATATTTAGTTATAAACTTAGTAGTTTGATTTGTACCTTAGAATACTTGCTTGAACTTTAGAAGTCCCTTCTTCCACGGCTAACCTAGAGAGAGAGAGAGAGAGATCCAGAAAATGGTGAATAATTTCAGAAAGAACGCTGGATAGAAAAATTACAAAAAGATAAAACTCTAGGAAAAAAACCCTAATATTAAACCCTAAAAAGGATTAAACCGCTCCTCCGTCCCATCCCGGAGACCAACCCAAGCATAATATTAAACTTTGGACCGTCTTTTTCGTCCTCTACCCGTCGGGACCATCCTCCAAAATGATGCGGTGGCGGGAAGGGAACTGAGGAGGGATGAATGGTGGCGGGGAGGTTCCAACGATGGGGCGGTTCCAGCGACAGGGAGGTTCCTGTCATGCCACGGTTCTGCAGAACCAATCGTCCTCGCTAGGGCATGCTGCCACACAAGCCTAGGTTGCGCTCGCACAAGGTGGGTTCCATAACGGTCGATTACAACAGCTTACGATGGGATCGTCGCACAGAAGTCCCAAGTAAAGAAGTTGAATAACACAAAATGTATAGAAAACAAAATCTTCTTTATTGATAATATAATGAATTACAAAGGGGCGCAAGGCCAAGGTTACATTCGCTCAAGCTCAGAATCTCTCTGAATACAATCACTCAGCTCTCCCACATCTCTCAATACAAAAGTACATGGATTGCCACTTACGGATGCTACAGAAGGCGATGTCTATACATTATGTCCCGTATAGGTGAAGACTCTAATGCGGCCGCATGCCTCAAAATGCTAAGGAACTTCATGCCTCAGCGCATCCAAGCAAGCTTCGCCTCGAGCATGCTGATACCTGAATCTGTACATGAAGATTGGTGGGGTATCAGTACACAACCATACTAGTGAGTGAACCCCTCGCCTACCCATACAAAACCAATAGTTATTTTAGTGAGTGCAACTTATTCTTTTGTAGTCTTTCTAATCTTGCCATAGGATCAGTTTTGTTCCAGCAATATAACACTACTTCGTGTTGCAACATCGTGATCGTGCTATAAAATTCTTTGAGGCCGTACGTACTACTAAAATCCATTTGTGCAAATATCGTGGTCATACCGTAAGATCCATCTGTGTGACAACATCGAGGCCGTGCCTCGCAACATAGTGTAACCCGTTCATTACTTGCCTTACGGTATTTTTTATTTCAACATACAACTGACTTAAACCATACTCATAAACTTGTGTCATTGACTCAAACAACCAACGCCACATCTCATGCCGAAAGCACGTGCCTCTGTTATATCCAAATCTTAGGCTCCATATTTGTCGTACACACATTTTTTGACTCATTCATGTCGTGTTTACACTTCTTTTAACTTAACCGACACCGTGCATGCGGATTGCCCTTCAGTACATTTGACTCAATCTATATGAAAAGAAGCCACTAGTACCACAAGCTATCATGGACTTACGCATACAGTAACCATTCACGTGCGAGGTGCAAGATCCACTGAAGGTCCCGCAGCTTGTACTGCCAACGTACACCATATACGGGTCGTACCGATGCTGAAGGACGTGAATACCTGCAATTCCTCCTAAGCAGATATGAACTCGGTGTCCCGACGATCGGTCGAGGAACCAAACCTTGTGCGTAAGTTTTTTAATGACCATGCAAGACTTAACTCGACTTACCATTCTCAGTATCATTTCTTATTCTTTACTTCTCATACTTTTACGCAACTCCCTCAAATCAGGGGCTGTTCTAGCGATGGGTAGAAATCCCATCGAAGATCCCATATCATCCATATTACAATATGCCCAACCAGTCCAGGTAGCAAGCCTCACTGGCGGTCCCATAATTCCTTGCTCAATAGCACCATAATTTTCTCCTAGGCAAAACAGTCTCGGTGCCACGACGAATACACGTTCGAGGAAATCAAACCCGTGCATGGGCTATCATCATCCATGTTAGTGACCATGTAATGCATATACTTTTTGAAACTAAAGTAAGGAATGAACCATATCGACTCGCGACATTCTATAAATCTTGTGCCATAATTACTTGTCCGATCAGTATTTCGAAAGGCGACCTGCAAGTCCCAACATACTGAAGCATCGTGCCACATCCCATAAGTTCGTGGGCACATACCCCTTCCAACAGTTTCATGTCAATTGTGCCACAAATGTTTGCTTTATTTATGAAGCATACTTTTCACATATCGACAGTTCCATAGCATTGTGCAAAACTACCCACTTCGCATACAAAATCGTACTACATAATTCTCGTACACTCGGGCACACTTCGACATAGTTATTCAATGATCTAAGACTTAGTGTTCAATGTTCTATGGGTCTTGAACTTGATACACGCCACGATATAGTCTTTCAATATTCTACGCTTAATGTTCTCCCGGGCACTCTATGCACGCTTCGATTAATACTTCAATGTTCCATCATAGTGTTCAACACACACTTTGATTTTTATCTATCCGAGCCATGCACATGGGTATCCATCACCCAAGAACACGATATGTCACATTTTATTAGGCATGAAGGAGAAGAGGCAGAGCTCACACAACTTAAGTCGACTCGACCATCGCTCGTCGAGCCGATGCAGCTCGATACCTTAATTTTGTTGCACAATTATATCTTTTGATCTAACCATACGAGCACACCACGCTCCTTTGAACTAACTGACTGATTTGATCTGTTGCACCTACGTCTCAGCTCGTTGCAAGCAACTCTGTACGTTACTTGAACATGAAACCAAACCAAATCAATACCTCTTCAAATTGATTTAAATATCCCTTAAATGGATTCCATATCTTTTTGAATCAATCGACTCAGCGTAATGCACCGTGCGGTACGGGACAGTACATAATATACCACTCAGAACTAGGTTTATCTTCGAACCAAAAACAACACTCAGTCTACGTATTTCTCTTGATCGTCTCAAGATTTCGATATATCGTTGTTCCAACATTCGTGCAAATTTTCCTTAATATATCAAAATTCTTTCTGCAGTTTTATTTGAATTCGGTATACCATTGAGTTTGGATCGTACATATATTTCAGGCGTCCCTAAAATGTACGTATTTCAGTCAACCACAGTGGAGAGAATTCAAGCAAAACTGACAGGTGTAAATTAAATCTCGAATACAAACCATTTCATACTCTCAACTGAACAGATCCTAGTGTCTATTCCAAAAATTCTATGCATATGAATTATTCCATATCTCATGACCATCCATAAAACATTTCTAGGACACAATATGATTCATAAACACATTTCCAATTCCATAAGTTTCTAATCGACCATCTAACACATGTGTTGCATCAGGTCATTGCAAATCTGATTGCAATAAATTTTTGCAACACCTACTCGTCCAACCATTTTCTATCTCTTGCATAACTCAAGTCCTTGTCCAACTATTTCTAAAGTCTCGCCTAAATGACATGGACTATGTCCAAGATTCCTTTGCCTATAATTCGTATTATGTCCCGCACGGAACTATTCTAATACGATTTACGTTCTCTAAACTATATATATGCATCGTATCTGGGCTACCCCCGCTAGACAACTTATCCAGACATCGTACTTAATCTCTCTCGACACAAGAGATCAACGTGAATCGACGATGCTCAAAGGCAAAAATCTTTTCGACATATGGTCACTTACGACACGTCCATTTCCAATCCTCATTCGAGTAGAGCAAAATAATATACAGGTAGAAGATAAGATGCACCAGTCCCTCGTAAGGCTACCATGCGAAGTAAATCAGTAATAGTTTCCGTTCTCCTATAAGGAGATGCTGGCCCGGCATATAATAATCAAATATTGCACTCCACTAATACATATGATATACAATATCCGTGATGGACAGCCTATTGTCATGCCCCAATTTCACAGATTCATTCGTCCTCGCTTTTCTTTCAGGGAATCGACCATCCTCGCTTGGGCGTAAAATCATACAAGTCTAAATTGTACTTTTACAAGGCAAAGATGGTGAATAATGACAGCCTTCATAATATAAATATTTTACAGCGGCACAAGCAGACATATTGAAGATAATAAGGACACATCTCTCAAGTTGAACAGAACACTTTATTGATTCATAGAAGCAAAAATAAGTAGATAACTTGAAGTCACAATAAGATATATAGAAATATGTTCCCTTTATTGATAATTGAAATGAAATACAAGACTTGCAGCAGAATACAATGCTTACAACATAACTCAAATTACTCTTGATAGCCAACTGAAATACATGCCATCTAGGCTTACATTAAATATGCTGATTTGGCTTACAATAGGATATGTCGACTTGGCTTACAAAAGGATATGTCGTCCTGGCCTACAACTCACTGGTACAACAGATATACAATGTTTCATATATTATGTTATTTATAAACAGAAGACATTATCTTTTACAAAGAGAGCTTATATGCATGCCCAATAAATCTTCGATGCCTCGGACTGGTCAATGGCAATCTTAGTGAACTAAACTTCCTAAGCACGAGCACCTAAAAATGATGCCCATAACGTGTGTCAGTACATTGTCGTGTACTAGCAAGCAGAACTAGACAACTCGCTTAAACCAACCCTAAGGAGTCATGTGAGAAAACATTCATTAAGAGTGATCTTTCTACTTGGACCTAGCGTCAGTTTACAATTCTTGTGTAGTATCATAGTGAAAGCATGTAAGCATGTTATAGAAGTATTCATGGAAAAGCAACATTGTAGTAATATAGTAATTAACTGTTAAGCAGTCAAGATTTAATTAACATATATGATAACGCATCACTTTTGAGTGATTTCTTACTGAAGGCAGGCCGACTTCCCCATATATATATATATATATATATATATATCATCAAGAGAGAGAACGCGACCTGCCTCTCCGATATCACCTCGTTCTCCATCAGTCACCCTCCCTTTCAATACCTCGGATGCCCCCTTGTGTATGGCAAATCTAATGCCGGCATCTTCGAAGACCTCATCAACAAAGTAAGGAAGAGACTGGAAGGATGGCACAATGCCACCCTATCCCCGGGGGCCAAGACGATCCTCATAAATCACGTGCTCACATCCATCCCCATATACACCCTTGCCGCTTGCTCTCCTTCCAAGAAGGTGTTGACCTCGATCGAGAACATATTCAGCAACTTCTTTTGGGGACACAGCGGTGGGCACATCAAGCACAGTTGGGCGAGCTGGGACACTATGGCCAAACCCACGAAGGATGGGGGTTTGGGATTTGCGAAACTCTCTCACATTACTGACGCCTTCTCGATGAAGCTGTGGTGGAAGCTTCGATCGAGTAGCAATTTATGGACAAGATTCATGAAGGCTAGATACTTCAAGCACACTCACCCGTCACAGGCGACCGCCAACTGCAGATCCTCCGCGGCATGGCGGCGAATCATCAACGGGCGTATAAATGGCCGAACCGATTATTCGTCTGCACCTGGGTGATAGACAATTCTCTTCCTTCCAAGAACGTTGGGCAGGAGAGACCCTGCTTCACCGCACCCTCGAGGCTCCGACGCACATCAGGATCAGGAACCTATGGGATGTGAACAGGAACGACTGGGATTAGGTCAAGATCTGAGAATGGGCCGGAGAGGAGGCGGAGGAGCGCGTTCGCCAACACGGACCGAAGATAAGTTCAGAAGATGACAAGCTACGATGGTTAGCTAGTCCGGCTGGCGAGTTCTTTATTCGTTCGGCTAGACAGGTGGCCCGCGGTCCAGGGGCGCCTTCTCCGATCAGTGCCGTATTCTGGCAGACGTGCATTCCCAAGAAGTGGTCTATCCTGATTTGGAGTTCCATCAGAAAGAAGCTTCCGACCGATGACATTATGTACTCCTTAGGATTCAGCTTAGCCTCTGCCTGTAATTGTTGTGTAGCAAGCCAATCGAAAACCGTTGACCACATCTTCAGACAAGGGGATCTACCTGTCCAGGTATGGACCGCGCTATCACAGCATTGTAGGCAGAATCAGGCGGACAGGTGCTTTAATAATCTATTAGCAGGGTGGGCATTCGCCTCTCACGGCTACCAGATCGTAGCAGCTGCAGCCACGTGGGTCTTATAAAAGAATCGGAATAAGGCGAGGTATGAAGGCCACCAGTACAATGTGGACAAGCTCATCCGGGAGGTAATCAGGCAGTGTCGTAAGACTCGGAATACCTGCTCGCATGGACAAATTAGTTTTTGGGAGTCTATCATAGTTTAGACTACCAGTTTGGTTTTGTGTTTTGAATGGTATACTTGTATTGGCGTCGGCATTTTAGCCTAAGGTATACTTGTACAGGCTTCAGCATTTTGAGCCTTTTATGAATAAAATGGAGGGGTTTTTCCCAAAAAAAAAAAATATATATATATATATATATATATATATATACATATATATATATAATAAAAAAATATATACATACACACACACCTGAGTCCCTAAGGAACTAGCCTAGTGGTAATGCGGGGGGCCGCTCGAGAATAGGTCTCGGGTACGAATCCCCCTACCCCCTCCCCCCCCCCGGGCAGCTGGGTGGCTTTGGGCCACGTCCCAGCTTGGAGAAAGGACATCTTAATATATATATATATATATATATATATATATAATATATATATATATATATATATATATATATATATATATATATATATATATATATATAATATATATATATATACACCTGCACAAGACATTTATTAGCTTGTATTCGACTAGTGGTCGTTGGTGAAACTGCACCATAAAGGACATCCTAAAGTATTGTGACGCACCATTCAAAGTAGGTTGTTGGCCTCATTGAATGTCTCACAATACCAACATACCATATAAGACTTCAAAGGTAAATGTGATGCGTCATTCCACCGCAAGTAACAAACCTTGTGGAATGTCCCGCAATTATCCCTGTTGGAGTGGGTGGGGTTCCCAACCTATGTGGAGAAGACCCCGGAGTGCGACGAGCTCCATCTGTGTGTCAGAGAAGCCCGGGGAGGTGACGAGGCCATTCGGAGATGAAGAAGAAACTCGGGAGCCATGTTTTTACATTCTGGAACAGGGGAGGCAGAATTCTGTTCGAATTTTGCCCCCATACAGAATTCTGCCCGAATTCTGCTTTTTGGTTCCAGAATGTTGCTGGTAGGTTCTGGTTTCCCGACACAGAGTTCTGGACGAACTCTGTGTCGTCGGGGCTGAACGGAAATTCAGGATGATTTTTCACCGTTGGATCATATCTGATGGTCCAGATTTTGCTGCGGATTTGGGGAGTTAATATTAGGTTATTCCTAACCCTATTCATCGTAGAATATTGAAGAAAAGAGAGAGAATGAGGCAAGAGTGTCATTGCAACTTCGGGAGAGAAGACGGAGGATTGAAGGTCGTTTTTCGAAGGAGATCGTGTACGGGTAATCTCTACTCATCGTTCTCGCTCTTTGTAGCCTTGTAATTATTGTTCTTACTTCTGAGTGTTATGGGGATCCAATTTGGATCGGAAGGAGTTTGTAGAGGTATAATTCTTCTATTCCATTAGTGGAGGCTTCTCAGGGTTGGACTTCGATCGTCCCGTGATTTTTTCCGCAAGGGTTTTCCACGTCAAAAATTCTCTGTGTCTGCGTGATTGTGTTTGGTGTTTTGGTTTGTGCATTGTTTGCTCAGTTCTCTCGCAGGTACTCTCTAGTTTGGGGAAAGGTTTTCGCGTTTCTTTTCCAACAGAGTAGTATCAGAGCCAGGTTCTGGAATTCAGAAGGAGTGTCAGTAGTTGACACAGAAACTAGAGAGGAGAGATGGACGCGAAGCCGGTGCGCATGGTGAATCTAAATGGCACCAACTATCACTATTGGCGGAGCAAAATAAAAGATTTGCTATTCGTCAAGAAGCTGCATCTGCCCGTATTTGCATCCGAGAATCCCAGTGATAAATTCGAGGAGGACTGGAAATTCGAGCATATACAGGTGTGCGGATACATCAGGTAGTTCGTTGACGAGAACGTGTACAACCACGTTGCCAATATTGAGCACGTAAAGACGTTATGGGATAAGCTGGAATCTCTGTACGCGAAGAAGACCGGGGTAAACAAGTTGTTCCTGATCCGGACGATGATGGGTCTGCGGTACAAAGATGGGGCGTCTATTATGGATCACTTGAGTGATTTCCAGGGCGTGGTTGACCAGCTATCTTCAATGGGAGTCAAGTTCGACGACAAAGTTCAGGGACTATGGCTGCTGTATATATTGCCAGACTCGTGGGAGACCGTACGAGTATCTATGATCGCTTCTGCTCCAGAGGACATGGTCAGTCTGGAGTTTGCCAAGAGCGGGGTGCTGAATGAAGAGATGCGGAGACGTTCTCAGGGCACTTCATCCACATCCTACCACTCAGAGGTATTGGTTTCAGAGAGCCGTGGAAGGGGCAAAAGCAGGGGTCCAGGTGGTGGCAGAGACAAGAGCAGGGGGAAGTCCAAGGGTCGTTACGAGGACTCAGAGTGTTACCATTGTGGTAAGAAGGGCCACATCAAGCGGAACTGTTTCGCTTAGAAGAGAAAGAAGAAGGGCGACAAGGGGAAGCAAGAAGAGAATACTACAGCGACGGCCTCGATGCATAGAGGCGATGTGATCGTCGTAGGTGATGAGGTCATTACAAACCTCGCCTGCGATGAAAATTCTTGGATGGTGGACTCAGGGGCTTCAGCACATGTATCTCACAATAGGGTACTATTTGCCACTTACACAACAGGCGACTGTGGAGTGTTGAAGATGGGCAATGGAGATGTGTCGAAGGCGGTCGCCGTTGGAGATGTGCATTTGAAAACGAAGACGGGTGCGGTTCTTATTCTCAAAGATGTTCGTTATGTTCCTAATATCCGTTTCAACGTGGTGTCGGTTGGAAGGATGGATGACGAGGGATTCTTCAGTCTCTTCGGGAATAGTCAGTAGAAGCTTTCCAGAGGTTCGATAGTGATTGCCAGAGGAAGCAAGAAGTCCGGTCTCTACTATATGGAGGGGAGCGCACTGGGGGCACAGGAGGTGAACGCAGTCAGTGATGCATCTACCAAGTTGTGGCACAGGCGGCTCGGCCATATCAGCGAGAAGGGGATGAACTACTTGGTGAACAGGAAGGTGATTCTGGGGCTCAAGTCTACAATGTTAGAGAAGTACACGTACTGTTTAGCTGGGAAGAAAAATAGGGTGTCTTTCCAAAGTCACCCAAGTTCGCGAAAGCCGGCGTTGCTCGAGTTGATTCACTCGGATGTCAGCAGTCCTATGAAGATAAAATCTCTTGGTGGTGCTTCTTACTTTGTAACCTTTATTGATGACTGTTCCAGGAAGGTTTGGGTCTATGCCTTAAAGACCAAGGATCAGGTGCTGCCTACTTTCAAGGAGTTTCAGGCCTCTGTTGAAAGGAAGACGGGCAAGAAGTTGTTGTGTGTTTGGTCTGACAATGGCGGCGAATACATCGGTCCCTTTGATGCGTATTACAGAGAGCAAGGGATACGACACCAGAAGACTCTGCCCAAGACAACTCAGCTCAATGGTGTAGCGGAGCACATGAACAGGACACTGATGGAGAGGGTGCGATGTTTGCTGTCAGAAGCAAACTTGCCGGGCAGTTACTGGGGTGAGGCTCTTATCACAGCTGCTTATGTTATTAATTTGTCTCCTAGTGCTCCTTTGCAGGGTGATATGCCTGACAAAGTATGGTACGGCAAAGAGCCGTCATACAATCACCTGCGAGTGTTTGGCTGTAAGGCCTTCGTGCATGTACCGAAGGACGAGAGGACCAAACTCGAGCCGAAGATGAGGTGATGCGTCTTTGTCGGCTATGGTCGGGATGAGTTTGGCTATAGACTCTACTACCCGGTGGAAAGAAAGCTCTACAGAAGCAGGGACGTGGTGTTCGTCGAGGATCAGACCATGACCAACACTCAGGATTCTGAGACGCCTTCTGAGGCTGAAGAATTGCCTGAGTTAGAGTTATTTTGCTTCGAGCAGTTTCCAGAGGACATCGCAGAGGATCCAGTTATGTGGGAGCCATTACATGGAGTAGCTCCCAACCTTGATCATCAGCCTGTTGATGGTGGTCAGGGTGTCCCTTAGGAGGATGAGCATACCGGAGAGGCAGTTTCTAAAGGGGAGGAGGCTGTTGGTATACAGCCAGCACCAGTGGCTCCACTGAGAAGGAGCGACAGAGATCGTCGACCATCTACGAGATACTCACCGGATGAGTATGTGCTATTGACTGACGGGGGAGATCCCGAAAGCTTTACAGAGGCTATGGAAGACGAACACAGGCAGGAGTGGATGGAGGCCATGCAGGAGGAGATGAGTTCCTTGTACACTAATTCCACTTATGAGCTGGTGCGGTTGCCAAAGGGCAAGAAGGCTTTGAAGAATTGATGGGTGTTCAGAGTAAAGCAGACGGATGATGCTACTCGCCCTCGATACAAAGCGAGGCTGGTAGTTAAAGGCTACGGTCAGCGAAAAGGCGTAGATTATGATGAGATCTTTTCGTCTGTCGTCAAGCATTCGTCTATTCGAGTGGTGCTAGAATTAGCAGCCAGTCTCGACTTGGAGGTCGAGCAGATGGACGTGAAGACGATAATCCTCTACTGTGATCTTGAGGAGGAGTTGTACATAGAGCAGCCGGAGGGATTCTGTGAGAAGGGCAAGTCACATTTGGTCTGCCGGTTGAGGAAGAGCTTGTATGGTCTGAAGCAGGCTCCGAGGCAGTGGTATAGGAAGTTCGAGTCATTTATGGGGGAGCATGGTTATGCACGGACGACGTCGGTTTACTATATATTTATGAGGTATTTTGTCGATGATGATTTCATCATTTTATTGCTCTATGTTGATGATATGCTATTAGTGGGTCGGAATGCCACTATGATAGCGGAGCTGAAGCGCCAACTGGGCGCAGCCTTCTCTATGAAGGATTTGGGCACAGCAAAGACTATTCTTGGGATGGAGATCAGCCGAGAGAGAGATTCCAAGCTGCTACACTTGTCCCAAAAGAAGTACATTCACCGGGTACTTCAGCATTTCGGTATGGACGGGTCAAAGAAAGTGAGTTGCCCCCTTGCGGCCCACTTTAAGCTCACTGAGGAGCAGTGTCCATCTACCGAGGACGAAAAGGAAGATATGGAGCGGGTTCCATATACCTCAGCTGTGGGAAGCCTTATGTATGCCATGGTTTGTACGAGGCCAGATATTGCTCATGCAGTTGGTACGGTTAGCAGGTATCTTTCAAATCCTGGAAGGGTACATTGGAGTGCGGTCAAGTAGATTCTACGATATCTTTATGGCACTGCTGGTTGGAGACTTTCCGTTGGTGGTGACGAGCCGAAGCTGGTTGGGTACACCGATGCTGATATGGCTGGAGATGTAGACACGAGGCGATCGACTTCGGGCTACGT
Source organism: Iris pallida (assembly GCA_029216955.1). Classification (NCBI taxonomy): domain Eukaryota; kingdom Viridiplantae; phylum Streptophyta; class Magnoliopsida; order Asparagales; family Iridaceae; genus Iris; species Iris pallida. The sequence goes on from JANAVB010025600.1 coordinate 2,539,940, forward strand.
GATGATGTTTGTGGAAGGAGCGGTATTGTGGCAATCGCGATTGCAGAAGTGTGTTGCCTTGTCGACGACAAAGGCAGAGTACATTACGGTGACGGAGGCTTGTAAGGAGCTATTGTGGATAAAGAAGCTGCTGCAGGAAATGAGACTGAAGCAAGAGCAGTATACTTTTCTTTGCGACAGTCAGAATGCTATTCACCTTGTGAAGAATCAGACGTTTCATAGCCGGTCCAAACACATCGAGACTCGATATCATTGGATACGGGATGTGGTTGAGAAGAAGGACGCGGAGCTTGAGAAGGTTCATACAGATGACAATGGAGCTGATATGTTCACGAAGATTCTACCAAGGGGGAAGTTTGAGTACTGCAGGCAGATCGTCGGGATGCCGATATCCTCCCCATAGTTGTGAAGAGGGAGATTTGTTGGAGTGGGTGGGGTTCCCAACCTATATGGAGAAGCCCCGGAGTGCGACGAGCGCCATCTGTGTGTCAGAGAAGCTCGGGGAGGTGACGAGGCCATTCGGAGACGAAGAAGAAACTCGGGAGCTATGTTTTTACATTCTGGAACAGGAGAGGCAGAATTCTGTCCGAATTCTGCCCCCATATAGAATTCTGCCCGAATTCTGCTTTTTGGTTCCAGAATGTTGCTGGTAGGTTCTGGTTGTCCGACACAGAGTTCTGGCCGAACTCTGTGTCATCGGGGCTGAGCAGAAATTTAGGATAATTTCTCACCATTGGATCATATCTGATGGTCCAGATTTTGCTGCGGATTAGGGGAGTTAATATTAGGTTATTCCTAACCCTATTCATCGTACAATATTAAAGAAAAGAGAGAGAAGGAGGCAAGAGTGCCATTGTAACTTCGGGAGAGAAGACGGAGGATTGAAGGTCGTTTTTCGAAGAAGATCACGTACGGGTAATCTCTACTCGTTATTCTCGCTCTTCATAGCCTTGTAATCATTGTTCTTACTTTTGAGTGTTGTGGGGATCCGATTTGGATCGAGAGGAGTTTGTAGAGGGTATAATTCTTCTATTCCATTAGTGGAGGCTTCTCAGGGTTGGACTCTGATTGTCCCGCGGTTTTTCCCACAAGGAATTTCTACGTCAAAAATTCTCTGTGTCTGCGTGATTGTGTTTGGTGTTTTGGTTTATGCATTGTTTGCTCGGTTCTCTCGCAGGTACTCTCTAGTTTGGGGAAAGGTTTCCGCGTTTCTTTCCCAACAATCCCGCGCCACCGAAGCACGTCAATGTTTCCCCTAGGTCGGATCGGTACCAATGCCCCATGTACCGACCGGAGAAACTCACCCAAACTTGTGCACAAGTACGTCCATGACCATGCGAATACATATATGACTCGATAAGCATAAATGCATGGTAATTTAGCTAAAAGTAAACAAGCCAACAATTTATAATCTCATCTCATCCAAGCCGTGTTTAACGACTAATCATTTTAATCATTTACATTGTTCCCACACTTGGTGATCTCATCGATCCCAAGCCTATGCATTTTATATTCTCATTTTATCACGTCACATCATTTTTTCAGTAAGGAATAAACATTATTTCATTTCTCACAAGTACATTCATCATTAATTTTATTGTGTCAATAGCATTCCTTTGTATCAATAACATTATCAGTTTATTTCTTATGTATCATTCACATATGTATTTCATTATTCAAGTGTCTCAGTCATTTCAGTAGCATTAAACATAGGCAACAATATCATTTTATTTTAGTGTGTGATTCACATTGGCAATTCATGTTCATGTGTCATTCATCTCAACAGTTCTCAGCATAAGCATCTCTATTCAATAACTAAAGCATAGGACATTTAGGGACATAACATAGCAACACAATAATCTATTTTATTAAGCGTGAAGGAGTAGAGGAGAAGGGACAGTTCCACTCACTTGCACAAAAAGGATCTTCATGTTTCGATCACCTATATGCTCAACGGGTCCTTTAAAGATTGATTCGACATGATGCATGATCTTCCTCATACATGACATAAGCATACTAGCGAGCCACGTTCCATAACTCATCCCATCCGTCCAGTTAAGGGAGGTTGCATCATTCTTAATTATTTTGATTGCTAATACAAGTTACGGTCCAACATTCTGATCAAATCCGACAAAATGCCTCTGTGCGAAGTGAGACATTACATAATATACCACTCAAAAAAGTTCCATACTCGAAACTTAAGAGAACAACTCATTCTACTAATTCACTTAGTCACAACAAGTTATTCATTCAGCTTCATTTCAATATTCTTGTTTGGCACTCACAATAATTTAAAATTTTTGATCCAACCTTATAGATATATCTATCATTGATTCAATTTGTCTTTCTCTTTTAAGATACTCGTATTTCTCAGTGATTCACCAAAATTCTCTATGTAGTTCTATCTTGGTCGCATCCTACCACTTCGTTTGGATTCATACACATATTTTAGGTGTATAGAGGCTAAAAATTAAGCTGCGCCACCCATTAAAGTGTTCGATCATCAGATGTCGCTAAAATATTATATTGTGCCAAACAATCAAGTTGTGCAGCATCAGGCTACGCCAACGTCATGTTGTGCTGGATTCAGGTTGCATGAACGCCACGTGGTACACTTCCTCAAGAAGTTGTAATGGCATCATCATTACCTGACAACTGACAGCACAGAGATTAAGAAAAATCCATTTGAATCCCGCGCAACGCGACGCTCGAGAAGATTTTGTCAGTATTAATTAATGCTGATAGTTGGTTCGCACAAGTCACTTTATGGCACGAGGATTAATCAGTACAGCACAGAAGACCTAGTCAAAGACGCCAATCGTTGAGTTGCGCCCATGCACAGCCTGATAAGTTGGTGCCACTTGATCAACTCTTATTTTAAAACAAGGTAACATAGCTGTTTCACTTAACAAAATGCCTGGAAGTCGGATTTTGAAAATAAAACGAGGAAGAGTACAAGAAGTACAAATTTGATTCTGGAAAAGTATTACTGTAGAAGTCTGATCTGTAAATGATCACTTTGTTCCTTGGACTATACGATGATGATGAAGATCGCTGCTTGAAGTTGAACAACCGGAAGAACTAAGTCACCAGAAAGGTATCGACGCACTTGGGCACTGATGGCGAGGCCGAATGCTTTTCTACTTTGCTTCACTCTATTCTGGAAGAAAGGTTGAAGAAGAATGCGCTCGAAAATCAAAATCTCTAAGTTCTGATCTCTGTATTCTCTCCTGTCTCTGTCCCTGTGTGTTGAGAAAAATAAGTCTATTTATAGACTTGGGCTCTTGTGCGTAAAAACTCAGCAAAAGTTCCGTCTTTACGCCAACAACCGCCAACCACGACCAAAGTCATCCTCTGTATATGTTGACACATGTCCCATCATTTCAGTAAGAATAGGATGCACGTACACACGTTCTTCGGGATGTGTGGCATGAAAGCCATGTAGGCAAACCACGTTCCAAGATGGTCAGAAAGAATAGGGCATAAAACAACCCCAATGTACTCTGAGCGTAAAGCAGTAGACTAGGCGTAAAATAGCTCCGACATAGACTTCCCGCATAAAGTGGTTGTTAAATAACCTTGAACGTAAAAGTAGCTCAAATAGACTTTACGCACACGTCAACTGTTGAGCGTAAAAGCTCGTATAGTCTTCATGCGTAAAAGAAGCCATAGTGTGAGCGTAAAGTAGCTCAATCCACATACTAAACGACAACATAGGTCTCTGTGTAAAAACAAATCCCTTTGAATTCTGTGATATATGCCATCATTAATATCTCCATGTCAGAGTTTGCATTAAATGGGAGACTTGACAGTTTGTCCAGCGTAAAAGTGGCTGATCTGTCCTTGGCGTAAAATCATGGGTATAGACCCGAGCGTAAAATGATCTGCCTACTTTAGGCATAAAGTGATTAGCCTTGTCTTGGGGGTAAAGTCTGCAGTGTAAAGTAGATCAATTTGAGTGGAATGATCTATCACTTTGACTCTTTCTTTGAAGCACTTTTTACGCTACTACAGTAGCGTACAAGCCACCAACTTCGCAGAGCATGTCCACTACACTGCTCACGACCACGCGCATCTCAATCAAATGATGCCATACGTCTATAGCAGTTGGTACAAATTGCTCGTGCAGGTTGTTATGTTGTGCCCATGCACAACCTGATGAAGCACGCGCAAGGTGATCAAACTGTGTTCAGAATAGAGTGACGTGGCGTGCAAGCCACAAACTTTGTAGAACATGCCCACTACACTGCTCACAGCCACATGTACCTCAATCAAACGATGCCACGCATCTACAACAGTTAGTGCAATAGTTCTCGTAAGTGAACAGGAGGCGCACAATTTGAAGCATACGCAATCCAGAATAACTGCTAAACAGTTATTTTAAGAACTCTATAAATAGAGGTTCAAATCAATCTCAAAGAAATAGAAGAACTATCATAATCTATTGCTAAAGTGCTGTTGCATCCTCCAAAGGCTTGTGTCTTCGATATCACATCGTCCAAGGGATAAAGTGATCGTCTTCTGATCAGATTCCTATGGTTATACTTCTCCAGATATCAATTGTACTTTTATACTCTTTTCTCAGTTTGTAATAAAATTTTTTGTTTTTACAAACAAAATGGCGACTCTGCTGGGGACGACTTTCTCCTCCGACGAGAAAGTGACAACTCAATGTGATACCGCGTCAATCGACAAAACGCAAAAGATCCTGGTCGTTCAAGTCGACCAGACAGCCTACGAGGCCATGATCAATGCTGGGGGTGCCAAGCGCACTACTGCCGCTGTTAAGAGCAAGATGTGCTCTGTTTGGAATTCTAAGTCCTCGACGGCACAATCCCCTACCTCTGTGCAACTTGTGCCCATCACTGCCTTGGCGCAATCTAAGGGAGACAGTCTTTTGGCTAATCCCTCCACATTTCCAACTCTGTAATCGAAGGAGACTTTGTCTCGACACACCGTTGTCCAAAACAAGGGAAAACGCCCTCTGGCCTTTTCTTCCATGGCACAACCTGTACCTATTCTTGCTTCTGCACAACTTGCGCCCATCACTACCTTGGCGCAACCTAAGGGAAACAGCCTTTTGGCTAATCCCTCCACTTCTTCGATTGTGAAATCGAAGGAGACTTCATCTTAACACACTGCTGGACACAACAAAGGAAAGCGCCCTGTGGCCTTTTCCTCTCCGGCGCAACCTGCACGTGTTCCTACTCCAGTACAACTTACGCGTGTTCCTGCTCTGGCACAACCTATGCATGTTCACGCTCCAACGCAACCTGCACATGCTTCTGCACTAGCGTAACGTAAAGAGAAGCACTGTCTAGTGACTCCCTCTTTGCTACCAAACCAGAAGCTTGATGAAAAATTACTAAATCAGGGAAAATGCTTTTTAGCTTTTCCTCATTCTGTTCGAGGCATTGACTGGATGGAAAGTACTGCTAATTCAAATAGGAATCCTACTCTCCTTAACAGAGATAAACAAATCTCTGCCATGAAGATGGGTTCTATTCAGAATAAACTTTTCACACAAAATGGTATTATGCCTACTCCAAAAAGGTCAGGGCAAGATCTACCGACCTTACATATCTCAAGGTCCCGACAAGGCAAACTGCTAGTATCTCAAGTAAATGCACAAGTAACACCCCTGTCAGACTTGCCCACCTATATCAATAGGTGCCAATCAAGGTCAACCTCAGGAAGACACAAAATACAACCTATATCAGTTGCTAACTTGCACCAGAGGAAGAATGCTGAGGTAAAAAATCCCATGACCTATGCTAACCAACTTAGCACATCCTTGTACACTCAAGGTACATGACACCTCAGAAACAGGAATCATGTCTCGAATATCGTCAAGGACTACATTCCTGCAACTTCTTCTCATCCTGTTAGTGACCTCCGTGAACTCTTAGTACAGAAGCGAAAGGTTACAAATCCATCATGTCCAATGGTGGTCCAACAGCAACAACATCATTGTAATCACCACCAAAAAGTTTTCATCAAATGCTGCTGGCAGTCAGCCAAGCGGTCCTTCTTTGACCGTTTGAATTATGTTCAAACTCCTGAACCAGTCCTAGTGGAAAAAGATGAATTACTCTATGCTCCTGTCAACATGACATCTTGAAATACTGGGGTAGAAAACGTCCAAGACGTAATGCATCCCGCAATCCTAGTCAACAGTACTTAGATCTGATTCATGAATCCGATGAAGGAGTATAGCAATATAGTAGATCAAAAAGCCGAGAAATAACCGTTCAAAGGAATCTTCTTTCCGACCAAGACACAATCAGTCAAAGAAATCTTCTTGATTCTAACCAAGATTTCTTCAGTCAAAAAGATATCCCTATCACTTATTCTGGGGGCAGTTCTTTATGTGACTTCGATGCTGACAGTAAAAGTTCTAAAAGGACCATCCTTTCCACTAGCTCATCTTCAAGGGCTAGAGAAGTGACTGCTTATGCCGTCACAAAAGATCAAGATACTTCTAGTTCTTCCAGTCAAGAGCAGAGAATTGCTGCTTTGGAGGCTAGTTTGAAGAATATGGCTGAGATGATGACAGACATGCATGCTGTGATTATGGCACAACAAACAGTTCCACTGGTCGTAAATCTGATTCCGACTCAGGAACATGTAACAACATCAGTTCCCACCAATATTGATCTGGGGGTACAATCTTCTCACACTGCTTCCATTCCTGCGTAGGCTATTCCAAGTCTATCTGGTGTCGGGGGTGGCACTTATCATGCGGTACCCCCTCCTAACACATTGAATCAATCCACTACCACTACATGAAAAATGACTTTTTACGACATTAAAATTAAGACATGCATAGATAGTATGTCGTAAATAACTGTTTTACGACATGCATTTTAGTGAACGTCGTAAAAAAATCCAGAATATAACTTATTAGATTATTAAGGACGTGCATTGAATGTCATAGTTTTTTATACAAACGAAGGCATACAATAAATGTCGTAAAACTCAATAATAATGAAAAGGTAGGCTAATTTTTTTAGAAATCTATTATTTTTTTTCATCCTAAAATCTCTCTCCAGCCCCCTCAAAACATCTCCCCCGCGATTTCCTCTCAAAACTTACTATTTCATACTAAAAATTCTCCCCCACCTTCATTCCGTGCCTATTCTTCTCTCCCCAGCCAACAATAGGTTTGACTACTTCGTCTTCTTCATTTTAGTAGTCGGCTCTTCCTCATCTTGCGCCTTTTCTTCTTCTCCCCCCAGCCACAATAGGTTCGATTTCTTCCACTTTTTTAGGGTTTTACTCCCCCAATTTCCTTGTTTATGTTTAGGGTTTTTCTCCTACTCCATTTTTTTAAATTTTGTTTTTATAGGATCTCCAGACATCTACGGAGACCCACGGCTGAAACCCTCGAATCAGGTTCGATTTCTTCCTTCTTTCCCCAATTTTACCTGTGAATAATTTTTGTATATATTAATATTTAAGAAATTGTCATGATATTGTACTTTGTCATCAAATTAGATAACTTATTCATGCATGCTCAACACACTGTAATTATTTTCTCTTTGGATTTTTTTCCATGCTCATCACACTATAATTGTTTTTTTTTGATTATTTTCCTATAAAAGTGACAATCTTTGTTTTTAGGATAATACTACAGCATATAAATAGTATAAACACTTATACAGAGAGGCCTTGCTTCAGCATTTGTATGGTTCATACTTGGAATATTTTTTATCCCTCTTTGTGATTTTGTTGCTATTACCGGTATGTGAGTAGGCAGCCTCCGACATTATTCATTTTTTATTCAAATGGCAGGACTGGACTATGGAATTCCTTTTATATTTATATCAAAGGGACTATGAAAGCTACAATAAGGGTTGCAGAGTGGAGGTGAGACACGAATTGTATGGCCATTTACTTCTTTATGTTGTAGAGTTTCAATTGATCAATAACAGGCTTGTGCACGAATTGTATTTGATACTTCTTAATTCTTATAGTCATCATCTTTGTGTAGTCTATACTAATTGTCAATAAATTTGCTGCAATAATATGTGCCTGGAAGGTGTTCGAAAAAATGTTTCAATGATATTCCTTGATCAGCTCCATCTGCTCGATCAGAAAAAGTCGACATACTTCTTCTTCCGTGTTAAGGACTATCATAAGAGAGTCAACACAAGCAAAATATGCAAAGACATCAATGGACTGCAATTGTCTCAACTCTCTTGGATAAAGCTCCACATGATTTACAATATCCAGGTTCTATTTTGTCTTCCCTTGACATCAACTCTCTTTTCCTAGCTTATGTGTGTGTGTGTGTGTGTGTGTGTGTGTGTGTGTGTGTGTGTGTGTGTGTGTGTGTGTGTATGTGGGATTCCAACTCTAAATTATGTGGAATGACACCCTTTACTTACATTGGTTATAAAAGTTCATGTGGACTTGTAATGAAAGTTATGAAATACACGTCATGTGCTTTTATATATGTAATTCCTAATATATTGAGCTATTTTAAGAAATAATTTGTATGATTATTGATTTGTAGTGCATGTTTGATAGGTATGCCACATTAGGGTTATCTGAGTGCACCCTTTTGTCTGTTGTTGATATATGGATTTTGTGTTATTCTATATGCTAAGTAGTGTATGTGTCCCATTCATGTGTTGTGTACTTTTCTAATGTTATTCAAGTATCCTTTCATATATGGTTTTGTATTTATTCTATATGCTAAACAAGTAGAGTCTACAATGACCCTTTCTTGAGTTGGATTACTTCATTGCTTTTTCTATTTTTTTATGCCCAAATCTAGTAATATAGAGAGATGTCTTAAATACTCTTGACAGTTCCCAATTATACTGAGCAGTTGGAAGAAATAAACTTCATAATTATTAACCGGTAGTAGATGTATGATGATGTGCATGTGATTTTGATTGTACTAACGTTGTTTGAGTTCAGTTATTGATGTGTGATTGTATTTAGTCTATATGCTAGATAACTTGTTTACTGTGTTCTTTCCTGACTTTAGTAATTTGTTTTTTTTCTTCTAAATTTTAAATTTTAAAAACAAAACTAGCTTATTTGATTGTGGAACTGATTTAGCATGAGGTATAATAGTGTATTTTTATTTGATAATGATACTATTTTAGATGACATGGCTAGAGTGATTAGCTTCTAAATTAAAATTGTTGGAGTGTCCCTGTTTCTTACTTAAGAGGAGAGTCCTTCTAATTTATATGTTTTCTTCTTCTTTTTTTCCCCATAATCTTTTGCAGCTTGTGCCTTCTGAAGTTACCAACATTGCTTGGCTACAACCATGTCTTTTGCTAGTAAGATCAACATTTTTTTCTTATATTTATATATTTTTATTTAATTTACTTTGCTAAACTTATGGAATAATTGGTTATTAATAATACTGTAAAATGTTTTCATAATAATTTAGCTCGTGCATCGTGGAATCTATGAAATCAGTATCAGATTGCCCTGTTTACAAAGTTCCATTTCATAGAAGAGGTATGTTACTTCCATGTCGCTGAAGAAGAATATATGTGTTTGGTCCTGTTTGAGTATCAATATTAAATTTGACAGCTACAAAGTTTGGTCCTGTTTACAAAGTTCCATTTCGTAGAAGAGGTATGTTACTTCCATGTCGTAGAAAAGGTATGTTACTTCCATGTCGTAGAAGAAGAATATATGTCACAATAAAGAAAAAGTAAAAGAAGTCCATGCATCTAATAAGTAACTCTAATATGACATTGTTCGTTAATACCTATGAGGAGCTTGGATTTGCTATCATCAAAAGTTGAATTTTGCATTATTTTTATGGCAGAACAAGTAAATTTATTTTTCCAATATTCTTGTCTTTTTCCTTTCTCAAACCACATATCACAACTGTAGTCTGTCAAAACATCTATAATCTGATCCCTGGATATGTATGGTAGAGACAATGTGGCAAATGATGAGTGGTAGACAAGATGATAACCATTTTTTCGAGTTTTTAAATCGCTAGTGATATTAGAATTGGCTCTACCATAGTTACATGTATGCTTATCTAGTTATTGATGTGATTGGCAGGGCTCTAGTTGATCACCTGGAAGGCAATGAAGAGGAATATAAAAAGTACCACTGCAGGATTGTAGGGTATATATCATGGTATGCATAATATTGACACCTTAATGAAAATATGGTAATTAGCTGTTTATTGTTTTTGTCGCCAGCATATTTTAGGGTTCTAGTCATGTTTAATTTTAATATCCTAACTGCAAGTTTGGGTCAGCCTTTAGCATACCTAGTGTTTTTCTCATCAAAATAGGCCTAACTATGCAAATTTGACTGTAAACTATCCTAGCTGTAAATAGGCCTAGCTATACAAATTTTGGCTAACATGTTTATGTCCAAGATAACCATGTAAAGAATGGTCAATGTTTTTTTCTCTCAAATTAATATGAAGTATATGGAACCGTTTACACACAGATAGTTGCACATCATTTTTTTTGAAGGATACATCTAAGAAAATGTTACCAAATAATACAAAACAATCTGAGAATGTTGGCATCCTATCTTGGTGTCTAGTCAACTATAACTAGCATTTCTTGTAATTTTTTTTGTTAGCATCTATTAAGCTCTATTCAGTCTTGATTTAACCAGAACAATGCTAACTGATGGTTGAGGTGCAGCACTAGCATTTTACCTTAAAATTTTCTCATCAAGATGGGGATGGCTATACATATCAGTTCTAGTTTTGTACCTAAAATTTACCGATTGCCCGAATCATTTTACCTGGAGTTCTCTCATAAGATGAGGTTAAATGTACACACTGGCTCTAAATTCTTGTATTGGGGGGTCACCAATACAAGAAACACTTTCACATGCTTCCTACTCTAGCTCCTCATGAGAGAGGAGTCTTAGATTAGTAGCTAGAGATGCTCAAAGACAGGAAGAACCCAACAACTTATCACCACCATGGCCATTTTTCTTGTGTACACCTAAAACAAACATATTAACACATAAATATTGGAGACCAACATGACCAATCCATGTGAAACTTGTCAACAACAACAAAGGAAAACACATGACTAGTATTCCTGGGCCTCCTTTCTTCTCTTTCCAAAAATATCACAGTTACAGTACATGAATAAATATATCCCGACCAATGTCAATTGCAATGAATGGCCATTGGCCAAGCATTATAGTACTGCCCCCTCCTCCACCTCCACTATTCTGCAGTATCTGAGGACATGACGTGGGCTCTGGATGACGTGGCATCTGCAAGCCTCACTGTTCTGGAGCCATAGGTGGCAGCACAGGCATATGGCTTTGCTAGCAGCACCAGTCATCGTGTTACTTTCTTTGGTTATTGTTGCTGCTGCTCCTGTAGTAGCTGTTGTAGTAGTAACTGATGTTGCTAGTTTGGGAGAGTGATGAGGCCACAGGGAATGCGGACGAGCCATCGACTGGGCGGCGGGTCTGCTGGTCGAGGCCCGACCCGAGGAGCTTGAACTTGATGTGGGTGTTCTAGTAATTCTTGATCTCGTTATTCGTCCTACCAGGCAACCACACACGAATGATTGATCTCTACACGAATGATTGAATAAATCAAGTGTAGTACTGAAGAAAAAGAAGATGATAATGATCACTGTATAGTGTATACACATGATTTGGTTTCGACATGTTAGACATGGAATTCTTGTTCATTTCTAAGGATCACTGTATACTATCACTTAGCACATATGTTTTTCTTAAGATTATTTTCTAGTTGTATATGTATTGCATAGCTTTGTCATTTGATTTTGTAAATTTGTATTATATGTGAGATAATTCAAATATAATGAAGTAGATTTAATTCACATTTTTCAAGTACTGACATCTTGATATTTACAGGTTTTGGATAAATAAGATTGAACTAGATGGCACCATTAGAAGAATTCAAAACATCACCCTCACCCTGGAGGCAAATTAGGCTGAAGCTATGCAGTATATTCCAACATATTTTGTTTAGGCTTAGGTCAAGTATATGGCCACATTTTTGTGATATTTTAGTTGGTGATTTAGAATTCACATGAATGCTACATTATTATGATTTAATTGGAAGTTAGTACTTATAACAATTGTTGTGTTCATTATAAAGTGATTTTGGATTTTGATGATTGGCATTATTGTTTTAATGAAAGTTATTATTGTTTATAATTATTGTGTATATTATATGTTTTGTGATTACACAAAAAGCATGATTTTTTTTTTAAAAAACTTGAAGAGAATTTAAGGCGTGCAAAATATGTCCTAATTGATGTGTATATGATACTTTTCACGACATACAATGGATGTCATAATTGACTAATAAAGGCATGCAAAGGAATGCCATAAAATATTATTAACGACGTGTTATAGAATGTCGTAATCGTACAATAACGACATATAAAGGTATGTCGTGATTGGGTACTAACGACACGCTATTATACGCCATAATTGTCGTTTAACGGCGCGCAATGAATGCCGTAAATACGTATAGATGGCACACAAACTGAGTTTAGACGGCACGCACATTATGCCGTCTAAACTATCATCTTTTTACAGCATGGGCTAATACGGACATTATGTCGTCTTTTTACGCCATTATGTCGTCTAAGCTTGGGATCAAACAGCCCTATCCTATAGAATGGAAAGAGGTCCAATTTCCTTCTTAATACAAACCCCCTACTATTATGCTATTTGATGGCAGAACGTCTCCAAGTCAATACCTCAATCACTTTGAAGTAATGATTGATCAACTTCAACCAAATGATGCTCTTCTTACTAGAGTATTTGTCGACTGTTTAGCTGGTGCAGCATATGACTGGTATCGTAGTTTACTAGATAGGTGTATAACCTCTTTTGCTGGGTTCAAACAAATATTCTTGGAAGAATTTTATGAGAGAACCAACGACATGACTATGTCTTCTCTCATCAAAATCAAACAACGATATAATGAAACTACTGAACGCTTCATTGAACGGTTTCATCGCGAAGCACTCAAAATGCCTCTCGGAACCCCAGATGCTTTGTCTATAGAAACTTGCAAATCAAACATGTTGCCTATAATCAGTATGTGGACAGGGTCAACACAATTCTAGGATTGGCCTTCTTTCATAATGAACGCCAAAGCAGCAGAAGAGAGCGCTGACAAATTTAAGCAATTAGGCATTCAAATGCCTGATCTTGACAAAGATGAACGTGCTACACCAAATAATAATGGCCGTCAGAACAATCGCAAGGGAAAGGAGACTTTGGCCATTAACCTCAAAAGCAAAGAAGCCCTAGCCATCAATGTAAATCAGCCAACATCTACCTCAACAGCACCACCACAACGGGCACCACGTCCAAAAGAAGAATACTCTTTAATGAAGATGATATCATGAGTATCGTTGATTGCCTCATCAAGAGCAATAAACTCCAACTGCCAGAACCTAAACGGCCAGATGAAGTTGGTAAGACTGACCATCCTAAATATTGTGTTTACCACAGGTTTATTGGGCATCCAACTCGAGCGTGCTATGTGCTCAAGGGTAAAATTCAAGAGATGGTCAATTCTGGTGCAATCACTCTCCAACAAGACGAGAAAACTGCAACGGCTAATGTCGTCTCTTTACAATTTAGTCTTTACAATTTAGAGATTTTCCAGCTCAACTTGTACAGAACGGTGTTGTCCCTATCCCGAGAACTACTTTGGAGATTGTTAATCTTCCACCTGCACGAACTGATGGTCTTGTCCCTCTATCTACTAATAAAGGGAAAATTATGTGCATCCATTCAGATTTAGTGGCAGACTTTGAAACACCATCTACTTCCACCAAGTCTAGGAAGGCCACTAAAAATAAATCATGTCATATGGTTTCATTTGGTGAACATTATCTTCCACCTTTAACTGCTACCTCTATCTCGACAGCAAATAATCCTTCTTCTTCTTTCCCTGATAAGACAACATTGTCAAAATCAGAAGTCAAATACCAACCAGCTTTCCATCTGTATAGTCCACAATCTCGTGAATTAATGACAAAAATGGGATATAATCTACAAAAGGCTTATGGTCTGAACCATGGAAAAGAATCTCATGTACCTCTTTCCCTATGTCTTTCTCACAACCAATCTTGGGTGGATTTGGGTTACTGGACAAACTCTCCAGCTTGCTAAAAAAACCTTCCAGAAACAAGATCCAGGCAAAAAGTTATCATATGGTGTCCTTTGAGCCGGTATCTAAAGTAGAAGTCTTAACTAGTACCAGGTCTGGAAGACCTTACCTAATAGACTATTCAGAAGATCAAGAAAACCCTGCTCCAGCTTTGGAGGTTCCTCAAACACCATCTTCTCCTGCTGTCAATGTTCCATCAGCTTCATCACCTCTAATAGAGAGCCAACTCTTTCCAAACCGACGACAGCTGACAAAGGAAAATAGCCTGTCTGTTTTTGATAAAGTATAGAAGAAGACTCTGACTTTGGGACTTGAGAAGCCGTATAACTTTGATATACTAGCTCAGCTGACTAATACTCCGGCAAGATTGTCAATTTTTGAACTACTCCGTCTTTCGAAGGAAACTCGAGAGACATTGAGTGAAGCTTTGACGCAAGCTGATACTTGTCTAACACTTCTCAAAAAGCCAGGGGATGGGCCTATAACATGCCTTCATTGTTATAGTGTGATGGAATTGATGCCAAACATCACTTTCACACAAGATGATATGTTGTTGGAAGATAATCGTCATGACCGACCCCTCTACTTCACGTGATATGTCGATACCATGAAGGTTGATCGTATTTTGATCGATCCTGGGTCTGCACTTAGCATCATGCCAAAGACTCTAGTAGATGCATTGAAGATTCCTGTACACAATCTTTCAACAACCACCACGACAATCTTGGGATTCAATTCTGGAAAAAGTGAACCTTTAGGAAAGATTCGCCTGAAAGGTCAAATAGGCAATCTTCGTACAAAGATTACTTTCTACGTGATCGATAATCATGGCTCTTACAATGCTTTGCTGGGAAGACCCTTTCTGCATGAGCATAATATTGTACCATCCACTCTACATCAATGCTTCAAATATGTGGATGTCAATGGAGAAGTCCAAAAGGAAGTAGCTGACCTAAATCCTTTCACGGGTATTGAAGCATATTTTAAGGACTCTCGGATGTACCAGGAGGAGTTCATGAAAGTTGTATTGGCGATGGATAGTGAGGAAGATCAGAAACATACTTCAAAAGATGTTCTCATGATCCACGTCAAAGGACGTGCTACTCATCCCTCTTCTTCTCAGACATTGACTATAAATCTTTCCTCTCATAACAAACAGCCTCCTGCTGTAGAAAGGAAAAAAAGGGAGCTCACCTCTTCTGAGCCTCTTGTCCACCTACATCGTAACAAACCTTCTCCTTCTTCTTCTCCTTCTTCTCCTCTTATTATCATCCTTACTAACCCTTCTTTTAAGGCTACGAATCATATTATAAATGATGATGTACAAATTAATAAAGTAGCATCTCCTTTACAATATACTGATGTTCTTTGTTATACTCGATGTTATTTAAAAATGTTAGATAACTTCGAACCACTTACCATAGGAGCAGTTGAAGCTTCCCAAAATGAAGTATTGCTCCAGCCAATGCAAGACTCCTTCTTCTTAGTTCCTTCCAGGAAGAAAGATGAACTTCCTATACTTTTTAGTAAAGGAATGGAACAGAAGATCATGCCCGATAGTGAAGAAGAAAATCACGATAACGGAAGACTTTAACTACGTCGTTATAGTCATCAATCAAAAGATATCATTCAAAAGATAGGCTACAACTTTAAAGCTGGTCTCAATGGCAGCAAAGAAAGGTGAACTCATATTCGTATTCCTACTCCGAAAGGAAAATCACAACAATACTACAGCAAAACGAAGCAGGGATTAGGTTATACTTCACCAATTCCGACTCCAGAAGCCTCCGAATTCGAGGAAGAAGAACGATCTAACTCTTCTGATTCTGTCTCATGGGATTCAGATACCAGTGTAGGGCACGTCCATCGCGTGACTCTATCTTCCAACATGGTAACTGACGAGTTCTTGGAAGATGATGAAGACTTTACCGAAACCTCTGATTCTGATCCTTGGGCACAAAGGATGGATACTCAATGGGAGCAACTTCGCTTTGAACAACGTGAGCCACCTACTGAAGATCAGTTGGTTCAAGTCAATATTGGAGATGAAACTTCCCCAAAACCAATAT
Organism: Iris pallida; assembly: GCA_029216955.1. Taxonomy (NCBI): domain Eukaryota; kingdom Viridiplantae; phylum Streptophyta; class Magnoliopsida; order Asparagales; family Iridaceae; genus Iris; species Iris pallida. The sequence continues at coordinate 2,556,143 of JANAVB010025600.1, forward strand.
TTGTCAGTAAAAGCCTCCCTAAAGCAGATAAACAAGAACTAATCCAACTCATTAAGGAATATATTGATGTATTCGCTTGGAGCTATGAAGACATGCCAGGGTTGGATCCTCAAATCACTACCCAAAAGCTCAACATCCTACCAAATGCAAAGCCAGTCAAACAGCAACAACGTTGGTTTTGACCCGACATGATGGATGCCATAGAAGCTGAAGTCAAGAAACTCATCGCCTACAATTTCGTCAGAGAAGAACAACATCCAAACTGGATGGCTAATGTTGTCCCAGTTTTAAAGAAAATAGGGAAAGTCCGGGTCTGTATCGACTTCAGAGACCTTAATGAAGCTTGTCCCAAAGACGAATTCCCTCTTCCAATCAATGATGTCATGATCGACAATACTTGCAGATTTGAACGTATGTCCTTTATGGATGGATTTTCAGGATACAATCAAATCAAGATACATCCAGAAGATGAGAAACATACATCTTTCCGTACTCCTTTTGGAGTCTATTGCTACACTGTTATGCCATTTGGTCTTAAGAACGCTGGTACAACTTACCAGCAAGCCATGAGTACCATCTTTTATGATAATTTATGAAAGACTGTTGAATGTTATGTTGATGATATTGCTGTCAAAAGTCGTCCAAAAGAAGACCACATTCAAGACTTGAGAACTATTTTCGATCTAATGCGCCAGCATCAACTCAAGATGAATCCCACCAACTCATTCCTGGGAGTCTCTAGTGGCAAATTTCTTGGATTCGTTATTACTCTAAAGGTATACACGTTGATCCCGAGAAAATCAAAGTCATTCAAGAGATGCATCCTCTACGCAACCTTAAAGAGCTACGAGGATTCCAGGGACGGCTTGCGTATATCAGGAGATTCATCTCAAATCTCTCTGGACGCTGTAGACTGTTCACTCAACTCATGAAGAAATGGGTGTCTTTTATTTGGACTGAAGAATGTCAACAAGCATTTGAAGACATAAAGCGGTACTTGATGAACCCTCCAGTTCTAGTGCCTCCAGTCTCAGGAATACCCTTCCTGATGTATGTTCAGGCAATGGACCATTCCCTAGGTGCTTTATTAGCTCAGAAGAATAAAGAGGGTCATAAATAGGCTATCTATTACCTTAGTCATATGATGGTTGGAGCTGAGCATCGATACACTCCAGTAGAAAAAGAATGTCTAGCTTTGATGTTCGTTGTTCAAAAGACGATACATTATATCACTGGTCAAACTATTCATGTTATTTCTAGAGTTAACCCTCTCCAGGTCGTGATGAAGAAGCCCAGTACACTCAATTCCAAGCTTGAAACATGGGCCATATCCTTAGCACAATATGATATGGTTTATGTTCCTCAAAAGTCTGTTAAAGGTCAAGCCCTTTATGACTTTCTGGCAGCTCATCCAATTCCCGAAACGTCTAAACTCTACGACAAGATTCCAGATGAAACCTTGGAGTCTAACATGATTTCAGAAGAAATTCTTACATGGCATTTATTCTTTGATGGTGCATCCAGAAATGGACCAAAAGGTGCTATTGTTGCTGGAGTCAGAATCGTCCTCGCCTCACCAGAAAGGTTAGCTATCCAAAGAGCTTATTCTTTAGATAAGTGGTGTTCCAACAATGTGGCTGAATATAACGCTCTGCTCAATGGTCTCCAATTGGCTAAAGAATTAGATATTGAGTATCTTAAAGTTTACGGAGACTCTAAATTAATTGTCAATCAAGTTAGAGGCACATACGAAGTTCGACATCAAGATCTAATTCCATATCATGATGTAGCGATCAGGATGGCTACTTCACTCAAAGGCTTCTTCATCGAGCATATATACCGAGTGTGTAACACGAAGCTGATGCACTTGCTAATCTTGCAGCAGTATTAGCAATTCCAGTAAGAAGGCAAAAAATGATCGTCATCACTAATAGAGAGTTATTCTGTGTTGAAAATAACTTAAATACTGAAGTTAACAACCCAAACATGGAATTTAACAATTCAGTTAAAATTTGTGCCATTAGTGAGGACTGGAGGACTCCTTTCATAGACTTCGTGGTCCATGATATCTTACCTGAAGACCCTAAGGAGGCCATAACTATTCGTCGATGGTCACTCAGATTTTATTATAATCATACTACAAAGACACTCTACCGACGAATATTTAACGGTTTACTCCTACGTTGTCTTGTAGGGGAAGAAGCAAAACAAATACTTCGTGAAGCTCATGACGGTGTTTGTGACGCACATCAACCTGGTCCTGAACTACAGGATCATATTCGCCGTATGGGCAATTATTGGCCCTCAATGGTATCTGATGCAATCGAGTCTGCAGGGAAGTGCCAAGCATGTCAAATTCATGCTAACTTCATCCATCAACCATCAGAATTTCTTCACCCGATGTCAGCATCTTGGCCCTTTGAAGCATGGGGAATGGATGTCATCGGTCCTATCAACCCTCCCTCGTCTCGAGGACAGCAGTTTATATTGGCCATAACTGATTACTTCTCAAAATGGGCTGAAGCTATACCTCTAGCTGAGGTCAAAACAAGCAGCATCATCAACTTTATTAAGCATCATGTGATTTATAAATTCAGTGTTCCTCGGCGAATCATTCATGATAATGGGCCACAATTCATCAGTCAGAAATTCATCCAATTCTGCGATGACAACAGGATCAATAATATTGCTTCTACAGCTTACAATCCTGCAGCTAACGGGTTGGCAGAAGCATTTAACAAGACCATCATCAAACTCCTGAAGAAGTTTGTTTCTACCAACAAACAAAATTTGAGTGAGAAACTTGAAGAATGTCTGTGGGCTTACCGTACTACTATACGTACTCCTACTGGCTGTACACCTTTCTCATTGGTATATGAATGCGAGTTCGTCTTACCATTAGAAATCTAGACCCCCTCCCTAAGAATTCCATTGCTAATGAACTCATAACCAAAAATAATGATCACCTAAGACTTCAGGAGCTTGAAGCGCTTAACGAGAAATGACTCCTAGCTCAACAATATATTGAGTTATACTAAGCTTGTCTATCAAAAGCCTTCAACCGTAAAGTCAAAGTCCGAACATTTCAAAAAGAAGAACTAGTTCTAACCGTCAGACGTCCTATGACTATGACGCACATGAGCAAAGGCAAATTTGAAGCAATGTGGGAAGGACCCTATGTTGTAAGCAAAAGTTTCTCCAATGGAGCTTGTCAATTGACTGATATGGATGGTCGAGTTGCTATGATGCCCATTAATGGCAAATTTCTCAAGAAATATTATGTTTGAAGACAAAGAAGAAATATCAACACAGAGACTCAGAATGTAAGATACAAGAAAATACATAAAATTAACGATGGTCGGAGCCCTCTTGATTAAAAACGTATCTCGCAAAAATCTCGAAGACATTATTGCCCGATGATACCAGCAGTTCGCAGACGGCCTTCCTCAGAGTTTCTTCCTCGACAGTACTCCCAGGCTCCACCAGCTTGACGAGAATGTCCTGCTTCTGTCCAGGGACAGCCGAGCTTTCTCCGACTTCTGGCTGAGTAGACGACAGAGGCTCATCGGAAGGAGTGTCAAGGGCGGCTTTGATCCTCGAGATGACTTCTGTCTCCTTAGGCAAATTTTTTGAAGACATTTACAAATAAGAGAAAAGGAGTGAGTGATGCTTTCAGAAAAGTTCCACACTATTTATAGACAGAAGAGCCAAACATTCTGTCTCATGAATCGAAACAACCTTTTCTCGAAAAGTCATGTTCGTTCATCTTGTGAAGAGATCTTTATTTACTATTTGTCTCGAGAATCGAAGCAACCTTTCCTTGAAAAGACAAGCTTATTCATCAGTCTTTTCATCTAAATTTCATTTATTATCGTTTATTTACTTTTTTGTAAATAAAGCCACAAGATAATAAATACTCAAAATTCTCCGTAGAGTCTATCCAAATTATCAATTTCGTCTTTTGAAACCCAATTGTTTTAAAAGATGTCTTTTCTTTACGATAAATACATATTATCACAGATATCGTCTTTTTAGACATGATATCCCATCTTTAAGTCCCAGCGGACTTGAAGATCATTTATAGAAAAATGAGTTCACGTCCACATTACCTCTGGATTCTATTTTCTATATCATCACATCAAATCAGATCATAAAGAAGAGAAAATTATTTTTTATTCCTTCTTTAAAAATATAGATACATCTTGATGGAAATCTATTTACATCTCGAATTTTTATTCAAAATATAACACATGAAGGTCTATTACATCTTTGGATCTTCTTGTTGATGCCAGTGTCACTACCATATTTTAGCTTGAGGGTATTTTGGTCATTGGTAATTTTTTTAATTTTAATTAAATTATTGAATTGGTGATTGCTATCTTTGACTTTGACTTATTGAGACTTGGTAGACTAGCCAAGAAGTTAACCCTAGCTATGGTGACTTGGTTAGATTGTGTGACCCTAGCCTAACTCAAGTTAACCTCATTCTAGCCATTAGAATCTAGTTTTCAAATAGGAGGAATAGAATAGGTGTATTGATTTCATGACTTGTGATTTATAATTTCATGACTTATGTAATTAAGCCATAGGCCCATGACTTAAGCCCAAACACTAGCTAAGCCCACCCATGGCTGACCAGCTATGGTTTTCCACCCCTATTTAATGTCCCCTTCCTTGTTCTTGCCTCTTTTGTGCTCTACCAAGTTTTAGAAGGAAAGGTAAATCCCCACTTTCCAAAATTCATAGTAAATTTATTTTTAATCCTTTTTGACCCAAATCTTTTGCATATGATTATAATCAACCTCTACTTGCTGATTTTAAGGAGTAATTTCAATCTAAGAGCAATTTGGAGGATTTGGATAGCAACGGGAACCGTTTGATTTGGGGCTTTTTCTTGATTCTTGCAACCTATAGGTAAACCCTTCTAATTCTATTTAATTGCTGTTTTTATTGCATGGTAGCCTAGATCTAGGTGTCCCCTAGATTTAGTGAAGGATTTGTGTCATTTGCATTAGGTTTCGTGTTTGTATCGGACACGTATCAAATCCCTAGTATAGGTGTTTATGGAAATGCCACAACCAACTATTCTTACTATTTTCAAAAATGTTTTTAAATGAATTCCTAGATCCAGGGCTTCTCTCTTGATTTGTGTCCTTAATCTATGAATTTGGAGTCGTGTCGTGTCCACACGAGGACACGAACACGTTGTGCTGACACGCGGGACACTATCTTGCTAATCATTGTGTCGTGTGCACTATACAGGACACAAGGACACGCCATTTTTTGGGGAATGTCAGGGCACTGACTGACATTAGCCTCCCAAAATATGAGCTCAAGTGGTTGAGTGTGCGAGGAGTTCTCCTCCCCGTACTGGTCGCACGAACAGGCTGCATGCGCGCATTTTACTACTGATACATGGTTGGACACGGCTGGACACATGTTGTCGACACAGGATAGGGTGTCAGTGGGGTATCCCTACCCCTGGCATACAAGTGTGTACGGCCACGTGTCTCCATGTGGCCTGTGTCGTACGCTGGACACACGTGCACGCGTGCACGATACAGTCTGTGCACAGCGTGTCTGTGGTGTTCGTGAGCTAGGACACGTCCTATCCTGCTTCCCCAGGACACGAGATGACTTGTGAGACACGTGCATGTGTGTATCATGGGTTACCAACCATTAATTCATAATATTAACATGTTTTTAAGTTTCAAATTTCAAATTCCTATTTTTCAATGATACATGTTTTACTGATTTGTGATTCTGAGTTTAATTTATATTTTCAACTGTTTGTTAATGTTTAATTACCATGGTAATTCATTTACATGTGTATTAGTTTACTGAAAGGTTAATTTATGATTTGTGTAGGAATTTTGGGTTCAAATGGTTTATGACTGCTAGAACTGTTATACTAAACTGTAAATTACAAACTGTCATTGTGTTTGGTATTCCTGGGAACCTACCATGTTGTCATTCCCTATCTTAACCAACTATTTACTGATTTCCTTGTCCTCCATTACACATGTTAGCTCTGTTATTACACACACATACACTGTTAGCTATAAATTTTGAGATACTCCCTAGTACAACCTGAGAATCACATTGTCACACTAACCTATCCATATCACATTGATTCACTGTCACTTATACTTTCAAACACGCACTAATTTCCTGTCATGACACATATACACACACTCAACCACATTTCAATTCTGAAATGTATTGACACTATACACTACCTACATTGCCATGTTTCCTAATGACACACAAATCACATTTTCCTGAGCTTAACACCCTATCTAATTCACTGTCAATGCACTAATATATCACATACTACTCTAAATCCTGAACACACATTTCATTAATTCATTTTCATGTTACACACTAATCTAAACCCTCACATGTACCATATACTTACACACACACAAATTGTATGCCACACATACATGTCCTTTTAAACCCTTGCCATGACACTGTACACACACCCATGTCTATCACTCTATGTATATGTAAATATATATACCTTATCTATATGCTTGATAATAATTATGCGATGTATATATGTATGATATTTATATTAAATTAGTAAATATACAATATGTATGAAATGTGTGAAATAGACCACATGGCCTATAGCCTATGGCACATAGCCTATGTGTATGGCATGTATACACCAATGATGTGTGTTGATGACTTGTATAGCCTGATGTGTGCTTGCTAGACTAGGCTGGTTAGGCTTAGTGAGACTTGTTTGGGTTAGGCTTGACCTAGTTGACCTAGTTTGACTAGTATAGTTGACTAGAGTTGACCAAGGGTTGACTTTAGCCTAGATTGACCCCAAACATCATGTAGACGCATTGTAGCAATCTATTTTACTATTTTAGACATGTAGTAACTTGTACTGTTCTATAGGAGACAGATATGACCCATCGGACAGTATATTCTCTTCGGATATTCAGGATACCAGGCGAGTACATTTTCTGATCATTTTATATCTTGTTTAGGATTATATTTCCTGCTTTTGATTACTTTACTTGATGCTGACACATTGGTAACATGGATTAGTACTATATGGATCTTGTCGTACGATGTTATCCCCTTAGCGGATACATCGGGTATTTTATGTTCGTGCACTTTATCATGAGCATCGTGTACTCCTTGTGTTCGTGTTATTCGTATACAAATCGTATGAAATCATGTATACTCATGTGCTCACATGATCATCGCGTACAACTATACTTTGTGTGCAATAAAATAACTTGACTGGATCCTTGTGTATTGATTGGGGTGGGGGAGTAGAAGTGGTTATGTATTCAATCTTGTAGATTACTCGTGTACAACCTCTGTAGATTACTCGTGTATAACATCGTGCCATTTACATAACCATCTTGTACTCTAAATTACTAGCACTGATAGTTCTCTTATATATTGTAGCTATTTACTTACAGTATCTCTTTTACATCATGCTGCTCTTTCAGTTTTATGTATCTTACTCTCTAGCATGTTTATCTTTCCTAACCTGTTATGACCTGTTGAGATGTATTGTGCTCGCTCCTGTCCTGACTAGACCTGTTGAAAATATTACAAAGGACGAGGCTGAGACGTTCTGTTCCACATATTACGGGACTACCCTAGAGGACTGTTGTGACCTGGACCAGCAACGGAACCCCTTAGCAGTGGATGACACTCCTTTAGTCTAGGATGTCTTTTATTGTATTTATATTCTCTGGATTACTGTATTTGAGATTTTGAGATGTTATCTGGATTTGTGTTATCTTAGACACTTAGACTTCTATCTGGTTATATCTATGTGGATTCATTTTTATATCTATCTATCTTTTTATCGTATTCTTCCTTAGATGTGATTGAGACTGTATTTGCTATGTCACCTCCATTTGGAGTGTATATACTATACAGGTACCTTATATATTGTTAGATGATTGACCTAGGACAGCGTTCTACCGTCGACACTGTGGCATAGGCTGGACGTACCCACTTCTTGTACCCTTACTCTAGGGTGCGGGTCGTGACATGTTTTTAGTAGTGGCCCATGCAAGTCTAGTTTAGAAATGTAGTGGTATTCGAACTAGAGTATCACTACAGCCTGCAGTAGGATTAGGATATTTTGAAGGTACTCAATTATACTAGGAAAAACTCTTTATCAGATTCCGTATATCTATATTTTGCTGCTTATTGTCTTCCTTTGAATTTAAACTGTCCTCCTTTGATATTTTGACTCATTCTCAGTAATTGTTTCTTATTTGATCTGTGTCTCCGGGATGGTTGAGACGAGATCACATCACCCAGGACCGGGGGATGCTGATGAGAGGTCTGCCACCTCTCGTCCCCAGCAGTAGCAGCCAACTCCCGGTACCGCAGCCCCAGTCATGCCAGCTAGGGTGGGTGTTTCTGCAGCTTTCAGAGGAGCACCTCCACCAGTTATGAGGCAGAGCCCTGTGCTTCCTGAGATCCTTCTGCCGCAGCAGCCTCCACCTACGGGGATGGTAGATGCTGCTCATCTCTTCTCCTTCGTGGAGAGGATTCTGGAGTCTCATCAGCAGCAGCATCAGACTGCCAATTTCCATCAGGGGATTGACGAGGCATATCAGCTAGCCCGTATGACTGTAGAGATGGTTACTGCTTAGGGGGTGCAATAACAGCCTCACTGGAGGGAGAAAGATATCCAGGACTTTCAGAAGATCCATCCTAGAGATTTCCTGGGCACCGAGGGCATTCACTATGTGGATGATTGGATTGAGCATATCGAGGGGATTTTTTGGCTGGCGAAGATACCAGCCCGACTTCATATCGAGGCGACGGGCAGTCAGATACAGGACTTAGCTCGTACCTGGTACCAGATAAATCCCAGAGTGGGAGTAGAGGGTCAGACTTGGGAGCAGTTCAAGGAGCTGTTCAAGGAACAGTTCTTCCCAGATGGGGCACTAGTAGACATTGAGGCACAGTTTGAGAGTCTGGTTCAGAGGAACCAGACAGTTTCTGTAATGACCCGCTCCGCCCTAGCGGAACGCCGATTCAAACGGCAAGTGCAACGACTCAAACGAGCCGTTGACCCGAAGAGTTGGTATCGACCTGATGAAAAATCGATGCAAGGCTTACATTGGCCCGTCAAGATGAATCCAGACTTAGACTTTCAAAGGCGCACTCGGAGTGTCGCTCGACCGATGCGAACATCGCTAAGGTGGCTGGCTCCGATGAACCCGTCTTTGCTTAGCCTAGACACATAACAATACGGACACTATTGCTAGAATCGCTAGGCGATAACACCGCGCATGCTAATAAATGACTCAACGCACCTAGCTAAGGGAATAATCACATCTTATATGCTTGTATAGAATATAGAAAAGAACATGAAAAAAATGTGAGAACTCTCGTACCACGCTCCCCACTCGTGCTAAGGCACAAGCTTACGTTCAAGTCCCTTATGCGTTCAACAATGAAACAATGAATAGTTTTCAACAATGAAATGGAAGACTATCGACATAGTCGTTCCGAGTAGAGTATAGCAACATTGAAAGTCTATGGGACCGATGGGTCGCCAAGGCGACTCCCACACGGGAAGTTGCATAATGAATGAATGAATCAACGAATGAATAAATGAATATGTGATTGAATCAATGAATGAACGAACAAGTGAAAGAAAGAAAAGAAGATTGAATAAAAGATAATAAGGAAAGGAATGGTTAGCGACAGGTATGACGGGGACGTGCATCGGGGCTCTCTACCCGTGCTGTACGGATGCCGTCGCTAACCTAGTCGATAACGTATTAAGGCTAAGGGTTAGCCTACGGCTTAGAGACAGCTGTTGAGTTAAAATGACAAATAAAACAAAATGGTCGTGGACACCTCCATCGTATACGGGGGAGAGGCAAAATAATGGATTTCCGGTGGCACGATCAAGGTGTAGGACGTGCCGGTCCGAACGGAAATCAAAATTTGGCTTATGTCCATGGCCTGGGGGTGGGCTTGGCCACCCAGGAAGACGTAAGGCCGGGTATTTCAAAATACTATCATGGTGTACCAAGCCGTACGCCATGATAGGTAAGAAATTACCAAGGGAAAACATGTCCAAATTGGCTTGTGATGCCAGCGACCGATGCATATAGATTAAGTGGGCTTTATCGGTGGCAATCCACGTGCAAGTCCTTGCATTGAAATCAAAGTAGTCTAAGTTAACTAAATGAAGTGCCTTCTGAACAGGCTTGAATATAATACACCAGATAATCGATAGTACTTCGACAAAGGAGTTAGAAAATATGCCTACGACGCGCTAGGATCCGAGGCAGGGACACGCCCTTGACATTGAAAGTTCACATGAATCACGTTAAGTTATTTCCTATGAATTGTTGACTAACTTGGTTTACTTTGGACAGGGAAGGCCGGACGGTAAGTATGGGTAAGTCGTGCATGTATTTCCATGCAACACATTGAATTTGGCAACACGAGATAGGTTATGAAAATATGCATGAAACTGATCCTAAGGCAAGATTAGAAAGACAATGAATGATAGACGGTGCACGAAAGTAAATAGAACGTGTTTGGTAATGATAGCATTATGGCCGAGCTAGCCTCCCCACCAGTGCATAACAATGTACTGATAACCCCACAGTCTGCTTACAGGATGCAGGAGACGTCATCGAGTGTGAAGCTTCCCTCGAACGTGCTAAGGCGCGGAGCTATCTCTGGAGCCTTGGAGTGTTGCAAGGAGCTGGAGCACCATATACAGGACATAATGTATCGGAACATCGCCATGAATTATTCCATGTTGTAAGCCACTTGGCACGCCTTTTATGTTTCAGAGAGAGAGAGAGCTTGAGCGATTTGTAATATCAGCCTAGCACCGCTTGTAAACTTCTTGAATATCAACAAAGAGTTGAATTCGCTTCAATTTTTGTTCATTTTACTTTCCGCTACAAATGGGGACACTCTGTGCGACTCTGTGGCCTAGCTCGAATCGGTCATTTCTGGACATAGCCTTGCACGGGCGCAACCTAGGCCCGTGTGACATCACGCCTTAGCGAGGACGATCGCTCCTACGGGAGCGGGGCGTGACAGATTGGTATCAGAGCACGGCTTTACGTCCTTGGACTTCACGTCGATTTCTCAGTTTTAAAAGCTCGTCGTTGGAAAAAGAAGTGTACGCTCTCTCTCATTGTGCCATGGGATGTTCCATACAATAAGTCTAATATTTTCAAAAGCTCGTTCAGGCGTTCAATCGAACGCATTGGTAGGCTATCGCCGAATTCATCAGTAGGCCTTTGTACCGAACGGTGTCAACTTGTCTTGAATGAAAACACGTGCTAAAGTTAACATGTCACGTGCATGCCTAACTAGTCCTACGATGACCCTAGCAATTGAGCATGCAAACTCGGAATATAGTCTGCACGAGATAGTTATGCGGCACAACTTAGTCCGCGTGTCGCGCACCTCGACTTTTGGTGCAATCGAGTTGCGAGCGATATCAAGTATCGCTCGGTCGGGAACGAAGCTACACTTATAGTGTATATCGATAGGAACGCTATCGAGTTCACGCTTAGGCATGCACGGAAGATTGATTTAGACTGTGAGGAACGGGCAAACGCATGATTGAACATGTCGATTGGGAATCAAATGATCTTTTGAGGATTGATAGAATGACTTGAACCCGAGTGGTGTATGTGATAGGTCCGGAGAAGAATAAGAATGGGTGTCGACAATTAGTCGAGTAGCTTGAACCCTGAGTGGTGTATGGACGTTATAGAAATTGTTCGAGCAAGACTAAAGGATTTACGGATAGAACGAGTATGTCGGCAAGCGATGGTATCACGCAAAGCCTTAGAACGCGTCACGCTTAGTTTGTCATGACTTCGAATGTCCCGAACGAAATGTCGTTCGGACAACTTGTCAATGGGCAACGCAAGAGAAAACGACTCAAAACGATGAATGAAGATGTATGTCTTGATCGAGGAAGCTAGAGGATAGCACTTGTGATTTCGGATTGGGTCAAATGAAATATGACTTGAGTTTTGGAGAACGATATTGAAACTAGCTCGAAGAATAGCGATCGAACTTGATCTTGGATTGAATCGAATAGAATTGTGGTATATCCAGTTCGGACAATAGCATCAGTCGCATAACTCGAAATTGGTTGCAAAGGAAGATCGTCAGGTTTCGCATATCGTCGATGGTATTGAGGCGTATCAAAGATCGATATGTGATAACTCGGGGGTACTCTGACTCGTCGAATGACGATCGTGCAAATGTCATTGTTCTGACGGATGCTATACTCGGGATATTGAAACGTGTCGAGGAAAATATAGACGTGGCTGGAGGATTTTCTGGTTGAATGAATGTCGGTCGGACTATCAAATAGAGATCTCGGCTTGGATGAAAATATGAAATGCTTGGATTTGCTTCGACGATAACCCCAACGTCGACATTCTTGTCTTATGCGAGCGCAACTCCAGTCTCGCACATGCATCACGCCGACTAAGGCGATCACTCCGCGTGAGCGCTTGTATGGTGATTCATACAACGGGGGTGATCGAACTTACATGGCATAGCAATTTGTATGTTTTGACTTGTGGTTTGACGTGAAGGTGGACTCGAGAATGACTTAGCGTGCGTGACAGTCGAACTTGATGATTGAGTAGGTCCAATCCACGTGTCAAAAATGAATTAGTCTAGACACAAGCAAGAGTTACGCCCCAATGAGAATGATTATTCCACGGGAGCGTTGCATGGTGATTCATGAACAATCATGGATAATCGGACTCGCGTGAGATTGGGGTACAATATATTGTCAAGCTAGACGACCTCGTGATCAAATACATGAATTGGTTAGAGTTGGTGATTTGAATGGATTCGAATACGCATAACGAATGCATTGATGCGAATAGGTGATCGTGCTCGATGTTTAGAAATCTGAGTGACGCGGGCTTGGGTAGAAAATCCCGTACTACCGACCTTGGTTTGACCCTAGGATTGGGGTTAGTGTTGGCATTATTGTTGGAGAACTATGATTCCAATCCTGACATTGACTTAGCCTCGAAAGGATAGCCTAGCGGTTAGGCTAGACGTCCTGTTTCAAGTATTTACAATCAAAAGATTGATCTTGAGGATTGACATGGATGGATTGAATGATGCAAGAATAGAAAACCTTGCTCACGAGATTCGGCTGACATGCATATATTTCAGGGACGCCTGAGTATGTGTACGATGCGACTCGAGTGAGAATAACGAATTCTCTATCATACGGCTTAGCTGAATGCATGTATTTTGGGGACACCTGAATGCATGTACGATCCAGCCAAGTGATACGTTGAGTTCAAGCATGACTTGAGGAATGGAAGAGTGTCGAGAACTTGATATCGTGTTAAAAGAAAGGAATGATACTAGTACGAGCGTGGCTCGGAATCAAAGAAACATGTAGGCAGAGTGTGCGTGAACGACGACGAGATTAGCCCTAAACAAGTGAATGGTATGGAATCGATATCGTGCAGGTAAAAGTTGGTATAACAAATTAGACCATTGAAGGAAGATATACTCGATGATAGTGCAATACTTGGTCTTGAATCTGACAAAAATTACTTAGATTTGGTCGACCCCGCTAAGAAGAAATCATACTGATTTCGTGGACAAGAACGCTTGAGAAGTGAATCGGGTCATCTCGATGATCGAGATAAACGAAAGTAAATTTGCCTCAGCCCACGACCCACGCATTTGACGAATTACAATGTGCCTCGTACGACCATTTCAGTCCCATGACACAAAGAAATAGCAACCAAGACGAAGAAACACTTGAATTGAATAAGTACCATCAACTCTAAAATGAATGAAAAGTTATTCAATAAAATTGACCAAACGTATGTGACACGGAACTTAGAAAGGTATCGAGTATAGTTCAATGCCATCGAACAGTAAAGCCATTCGATAGAATTTGTCTAAGATACGTACACGACATGGGTTAAGGAACGGTAGGATGACCTGCACTCAAGAAGTCTCGAGGACGAAACTTGTTTTAAGTGGTGTATTATGTAATGACCCGCTCCGCCCTAGCGGAACGTCGATTCAAACGGCAAGTACAATGACTCAAACGAGCCGTCGACCCGAAGAGTTGGCATCGACCTGATAAAAAATCGATGCAAGGCTTACATTGGCCCGACAAGATGAATCCAGACTTAGACTTTCAAAGGCGCACTCGGAGTGTCGCTCGGCCGATACGAACATCGCTAAGGTGGATGGCTCCGATGAACCCGTCTTTGCTTAGCCTAGACACATAACAATACGGACACTATTGCTAGAATCGCTAGGCGATAACACCGTGTATGCTAATAAATGACTCAACGCACCTAGCTAAGGGAATAATCCCATCTTATATGTTTGTATAGAATATGGAAAAGAACATGAAAAAAAATATGAGAACTCTCGTACCGCGCTCCCCGCTCATGCTAAGGCACAAGCTTACGTTGAAGTCCCTTATGCGTTCAACAATGAAACAATGAATGATTTTCAACAATGAAACGGAAGACTATCGACATAGTCGTTCCGAGTAGAGTATAGCAACATTAAAAGACTATAGGACCGATGGATCGCCAAGGCGACTCCGCACGGTAAGTTGCATAATGAATGAATGAATCAACGAATGAATAAATGAATATGTGATTGAATCAATGAATGAACGAACAAGTGAAAGAAAGAAAACAAGATTGAATAAAAGATAATAAGGAAAGGAATGGTTAGCGATAGGTATGACGGGGACGTGCATCGGGGCTCGCTACCCGCGCTACAGGATGTCGCCGCCAACCTAGTCGATAACGTATTAAGGCTAAGGGTTAGCCTACGGCTCAGAGACAGTCGTTGAGTTAAAATGAAAAATAAAACAAAATGGTCGTGGACACCTCCATCGTATACGGAGGAGAGGCAAAATAAGGGATTTCCAGCGGCACGATCAAGGTGTAGGACGTGCCGGTTCGGACGGAAATCAAAATTTGGCTTATGTCCATGGCCTGGGGGTGGGCTTGGCCACCCAGGAAGACGTAAGGCCGGGTATTTTAAAAGACTATCAGGGTGTACCAAGCCGTACGCCATGATAGGTGAGAAATTACCAAGGGGAAAATATGTCCAAATTGTCTTGTGATGCCAGCGACCGATGCATATAGATTAAGTGGGCTTTGCTGGTGGCAATCCACGTGCAAGTCCTTGTATTGAAATCAAAGTAGTCTAAGTTAACTAAATGCAGTGCCTTCTGTACAGGCTTGAATATAAAATACCAGATAATCAATAGTACTTCGGCAAAGGAGTTAGAAAATACGCCTACAACGTGCTAGGATCCGAGGCAGGGACAGGCCCTTGACATTGAAAGTTCACATGAATCACGTTAAGTTATTTCCTATGAATTGTTGACTAACTTGGTTTACTTTGGACAGGGAAGGCCGGACGGTAAGTATGGGTAAGTCGTGCATGTATTTCCATGCAACACATTGAATTTGGCAACACGAGATAGGTTATGAAAATATGCATAAAACTGATCCTAAGGCAAGATTAGAAAGACAATGAATGATAGACGGTGCACGAAAGTAAATAGAACGTGTTTGGTAATGATAGCATTGTGGGCGAGCTAGCCTCCCCACCTGTGCATAATAATGTACTGATAACCCCACAGTCTGCTTGCAGGATGCAGGAGACGTCGTTGGGTGCAGAGCTTTCCTCGAACGTGCTAAAGCACGGAGCTATCTCTGGAGCCTTGGAGCGTTGCAAGGAGCTGGAGCACCATATACAGGACATAATATATCAGAACATCGCCATGAATCATTCCATGTTGTAAGCCACTTGGCACGCCTTTTATGTTTCAGAGAGAGAGAGCTTGAGCGATTTGTAATATCGGCCTAGCGCCACTTGTAAACTTCTTGAATATCAATAAAGAGTTGAATTCGCTTCAATTTGTGTTCATTTTACTTTCTGCTGCAAATGGGGACACTCTGTGCGACTCTGTGGCCTAGCTCGAATCGGCCGTTTCTGGACATAGACTTGCACGGGCGCAACCTAGGCCCGTGCGGGATCACGCCTTAGCGAGGACGATCGCTCCTACTGGAGCGGGGCATGACAGTTGTTGAATAAGCCAGAGTGTTTTACCGGTTGGCCCGGTTTATTGATGATTTGACTGAGAAGACGAAGGCGAGGAAGTTCCGTCGGGGTTTGATTAGGAGGTTCAGTCGCTGACTAAGAGTGACCGAAACTCTACCTTCGTGGAGATCTTTTATGGAGCTATGGCAGCGGAGGACGACCTGGGGTTTAAGCTGTAGAGAGGTCGGGACTTCCAGGGATCTAGCAGCAGCGGAGGCCAGGCCAAGAGGCCTCATTTTCAGCACCAGTAGCCACAGAGGCCAGTACATCAGCAGCTATTTTAGCAGCAGGGTCGGGCACCTTTCCAGCAGGTGCAGCATCAGCAGTCGAGGGGGCAGCAGCAAGCATCGAGATAGCAGGCCATCAGTTGCACCTTCTACAAGAGGCCCGGGCACAGATGGGACGACTGCAGGAAGAGGCTTGGAAGATGCCTGATGTGTGGATCATCGGACCATCAGATGAGAGATTGTTCAGTAGCATCGATGCGTCCAGTACCAGGAGGAGATGGAGGAGCCAAGGCTCCAGCAGGCCAGCATAGGGGACCACTGCAGACTCAGCAGCAAAGGTTCATCCAGCATCAGCAGCAGGCTCGGGAAGGTCAGCAGGGGCGAGCTTTCGCCATGGCGGCCGTGGATGCAGAGGCCATTGGAGAGTTGATTGCAGGTTCGGTTCTTCTCGACTCCATTCCAGCTTTCGCTCTATTTGATTCCGGGGCTTCCCACAGTTTTGTATCGGTATCATTTGCTATTAGACACAGCCTTGTATCTGAACCATTGCCTAGGACCTGTAAGATCACGATCAGGGGTGGTGTTATCCTCGTTAGTGATGTTTCCAGAGGGCGAAGCGTTATTATGGGAGGCCGAGAATTGGAGGTGAGTCTACTCGTCATGCCACTACCGAACTACGATATCGTATTAGGTATAGATTGGTTGAGCAGACATCCCGCCAGCATTGATTATCGCGGGGTAAAAGTTCTGTTTGGAGCGCTAGGAGAGCCAGAGTTTGATACACCCGACGGCATGCGGAGCAGGACGGCGGACTTTTCTGCAGAGCTTCAGTTGAGAAGCAGGTGGCTCCATATCCTTTGATTGCAGAGTTTATGGACGTCTTTCCGGAGGAGTTTTCGGGACTTCCACCAGACAGGGATGTTGAGTTCTCGATAGACTTGGTTTCCGGCACGGAATCGATTTCTCAGCATGTCTATCGGGTGAACAACAGTGAGTTGGTAGAACTGAAGAAGCAGGTGGATGAGCTGCAGGACAAGGGCTTCATCCGATCGAGTTCTTCACCTAGGGGTGTACTAGTACTTTTTATACCCAAGAAGGATGGGTCGGTACGGATGTGTATCGACTACAGGGCACTCAACAACCTGACAATCAAGAACAGATACCCACTGCCGCAGATCGATGATCTCTTTGATCATTTGAGCGGAGCTCGAGTTTTCTCCAAGATTGATTTAAGGTTAGGTTATCACCAGATGAAGGTAAAGAGGGAGGATATTCCGAAGACCGCTTTCAGGATGCGGTATGGACAGTTTGAGTTCTTGGTTATGCCGTTTGGGATGACCAATGCACAGGCAGTATTTATGAACTTGATGAACAAGGTGTTCCACCAGTACTTGGACAAGTTTGTGGTGGTGTTCATCGATGTTATCCTGGTGTATTCGAAGACAGAGGAGGAGCACGAGGAGCACTTGAGAGTGGTTCTGGAGACACTCAGGAGAGAGAGGCTGTAAGGCAAGCTCTCGAAGTACAAGTTCTTCCTAGACAGAGTTGACTTCTTGGGTCATGTGGTGACTAGAGATGGGATCTCAGTGGACCCGAAGAAGATCACGGCAGTTGAGGCTTGGTCGGCACCGAGTTCAGTAGTAGAGATCACGAGCTTTTGGGGATGACAGGACATTACAGGAGGTTCATACAGGATTTCTCCCAGATTGCAGAGCCGTTGACTAGGCTGACCCGGAAGGATGCTGAGTTTGTTTGGTCAGAGGAGTGTCAGGCTGCTTTTGATGAGTTGAAGAAGCGGCTTGCGACATCTCCAATTTTGTCACTGCCATCAGGTTCAGGAGGATTCACTATCTATAGTGACGCTTCAGGGAAAGGGTTGGATTGTGTCTTGCAGCAGCATGGGAAGGTGATTGTCTATGCTTCCAGGCAGTTACGTCCCAATGAGAAGAACTACCCTACCCATGACTTGGAGTTGGCAGCAGTAATTTTTTCTCTGAAGTTGTGGAAGCACTACTTGTATGGAGAGAGGGTGGAGATCTTCACAGATCATAAGAGCTTGAAGTATGTGTTTACACAGAAAGAGCTCAACATAAGATAGCGCAGGTGGCTAGAGCTGATGAAGGACTTCGACATCTCACTACAGTATCACCTAAGGAAGGCCAACCTAGTTGTCGATGCCTTGAGTAGGTATCCGACAACCATGTGTTTGACTATGGATCGGCACTTGCTAGCGGACTTGGAGAGCATGGGGATTGAGGTGATTATGGCTGGAGTTCAGATACAGATGTGGGGCCTTCAGATTCAGTCAGACTTGATGGAGAGGATCAAGACGACGTAGTTCGAGGATGTTGCTCTGCGGTGTATCCGAGAGCAGGTTCGAGCAGGGCTAGTGGATGGCGAGTTTTCTCTTACAGAGGATGGCACTTTGAGGTACGGTTCCAGGCTGTGTATGCCTAGTGGAGAGCTCAGGGAGCAGGTCATACAGGAGGCTCACAGATCTCAGTACTCTATACATCATGGTGCCAAAAAGATGTACAGGGATCTGAGTGAGCATGTCTGGTGGTATGGGATGAAGCGGAAGGTAGCTCGCTTCGTAGCCAGATGCTTGGTCTGTCAGCAGGTCCAGGCAGAGAGGCAGAGGCCAGAAGGATTATTGCAGCCATTGCCCATTCCGGAGTAGAAGTGAGAGAATATCACGATAGATTTTGTATCTGGGTTGCCGCGTACACCAGAAAGGAAAGATGCGATTTGGGTCATCATTGACAGGTTGACCAAATCGGCCCACTTTTTGCCATTCAAGGTGGGTACGTCTACAGAGAGGCTTGCAGAGATATACATACGGCAGATTATCAGGATTCATGGGGTTTCAGTCAGCATTGTCTCAGATCAGGATAGTTTCTTTACTTCTCATTTCTGGAGGAGTTTACAGACTAGTTTGGGTACTCAGCTCAAGTTTAGTACTGCATACCACCCCCAGATGGACGGACAGTCAGAAAGGACTATTCAAACGCTCGAGGACATGCTACGGACGTGCATCTTAGATTTTGGAGGTTCCTGGGAGGATCACCTATACTTGGTGGAGTTTACTTATAACAACAGTTATCAGGCCAGCATTGAGATGTCACCTTTCGAGGCTCTGTACGGGCGTAGATGTCGTACACCCTTATCTTGGGATGATATTGGAGAGCGAGCTTTATTGGGACCGGAGATGGTTGTTGACGCAGCCGAGAAGGTAAAGCTCATCAGGGACAGACTTCGCATGGCGCAGGACAAACATCGGCACTAGGCCGAAAGCCACCGGAGGCCGTTGGAGTTTGAGGTACAGATTAGAGATAGGATTATAAGTAGGTTATTTGTTTGTTTTTGTTTGATTAATCATGTTTGATTATTTAGTAACTTTAGACCTTGTTTGTGATTAGGTTGGAGACATGGTTTTTCTGAGGATATCTCCGACTCATGGTACCATACGTTTTGGTGGAGGTAGGAAGCTTAGCCCGTGCTTCATCGGACCTTTCGTGATCAGCGGGAGGGTCGGTGATTTGGCTTACAAGCTAGACTTGCCACCTGTACTAGTGGGTGTCACAATGTATTCCATGTATCACAGTTGAAACGGTACGTGGCTGACCCTAGCCATGTACTTGATCATTCGGAGATTGAGGTGGGACCTACTCTCAGCTATCCAGAGCAGACTGTGAAGATTCTGGATCGTCGAGAGAAGGTGCTGAGAAACTAGGTGATACCTTTGGTTCGCGTCGCATGGAGGCATCATTCTCCAGGAGAGTCTAACTGGGAGCGGGAGGATGAGAAGCGCGAGCGATACCCTTATCTTTTTGGACCTTGAGGTATGATTGTCTATCCTACTCATCAGTTTAGTTTTGCCTTTTAATTTTGAGGACAAAATTATTTTAAAAAGGGTAGATTTGTCACTACCACATTTTAGCTTGAGGGTATTTTGGTCATTGGTGAATTTTTGAATTTTAATTAAATTATTGAATTGGTGATTGCTATCTTTGACTTTGACTTATTGAGACTTGGTAGACTAGCCTAGAAGTTAACCCTAGCTATGGTGACTTGGTTAGATTGTGTGACCCTAGTCTAACTTAAGTTAAGCTCATTCTAGCCATTAGAATCTAGTTTTCAAATAGGAGGAATATAATAGGTGCATTGATTTCATGACTTGTGATTTATAATTTCATGACTTATGTAATTAAGTCATAGGCCAGTGACTTAAGCCCAAACCCTAGCTAAGCCAACCCATGGCCGGCCAACTAGGGTTTCCCACCCCTATTTAATGTCCCCTTCCTTGTTCTTGCCTCTTTTGTGCTCTACCAAGTTTTAGAAGGAAAGGTAAATCCCCACTTTCCAAAATTTATAGTAAATTCATTTTTAATCCTTTTTGACCCAACTCTTTTGTATATGATTCTAATCAACCTCTACTTGCTGATTTTGAGGAGTAATTTCAGTCTAAGAGCAATTTGGAGGATTTAGATAGCAACGGGAACCGTTTGATTTGGGGCTTTTTTTTATTCTTGCAACCTATAGGTAAACCCTTCTAATTCTATTTAATTGCTGTTTTTATTGCATGGTAGCCTAGATCTAGGTGTCCCCTAGCTGTAGTGAAGGATTTGTGTCATTTGTATTAGGTTTCGTGTCCGTATCGGACACGTATCAAATCCCTAGTCTAGGTGTTTGTGGAAATGCCATAACCAACTGTTCTTACTGTTTTCGAAAATGTTTTTGAATGAAATCCTAGATCTAGGGTTTGTCTCTTGATTCGTGTCCTTGATCTATGAATTTGGAGTCGTGTCTTATCCACACAAGGACACGAATACGCTGTGTTGACATGCGGGACACTGTCCTGCTGATCATTGTGTCGTGTGTACTGTACAGAATACGAGGACACGCCATTTTTGGGGGGAATGTCAGGGCACTGACTGACATTAGCCTCCCAAAATCTGAGCTTAAGTGGTTGAGTGTTCGAGGAGTTCTCCTTCCCGTACTGGTCGTACGAACAGGCTGTACGCGCACATTTTTACCACTGATACGTGGTTGGACACGGCTGGATACGTGTTGTCGACACAGGACAGGGTGTCAGTGGAGTAGCCCTATCCCTGGCGTACACGTGTGCACGTCCACATGTCTCCACGTGGCCTGTGTCGTACGCTGGACACACGTGCACGCGTGCACGATACAGTCTGTGCACAGTGTGTCTGTGGTGTTCATGAGCTAGGACACGTCGTGTCCTGCTTCCCCAGGACACGAGATGACTTGTGAGACACGTGCATATGTGTGTCATGGGTTACCAACCATTAATTCATAATATTAACATGTTTTTAAGTTTCGAATTTCAAATTCCTATTTTTTACTTATAGAAGTTTTACTGATTTGTGATTCTGAGTTTAATTTATATTTTCAACTGTTTGTTAATGTTTAATTACCATGGTTAATTCATTTACATATGTATTAGTTTCCTGAAAGGTTAGTTTATGATTTGTGTAGGAATTTTGGGTTCAAATGGTTTAGGACTGCTAGGACTGTTATACTAAACTATAAATTACAAACTGTCATTGAGTTTGGTATTCCTGGGAACATACCCTGTTGTCATTCCCTATCTAAACCAACTATTTACTGATTTGCCTGTCCTCCATTACACGTGTTAGCTCTGTTATTACACACACATACACTCTTAGCTATAAATACTGAGATACACCCTAGTACAACATGAGAATCACATTGTCACACTAACCTATCCATATCACATTGATTCACTGTCACTTACACTTTCAAACACACTAATTTCCTGTTATGACACATATACACACACTCAGTCACATTTCAATTCTGAAATGTATTGACACTATACACTACCTACATTGCCATGTTTCCTGATGACACACAAATCACATTTTCCTGAGCTTAACACCCTATCTAATTCACTGTCAATGCACTAATATATCACACACTACTCTAAATCCTGAACACACATTTCATTAATTTATTTTCCTGTTACATACTAATCTAAACCCTCACATGTACCATACACTCACACACACATAAATTGTATGCCGCACACACATGTCCTTTTAAACCCTTGCCATGACACTGTATACACACCCATGTCTATCACTCTATGTATATGTAAATATATATATATATATATACCATATCTATATGCTTGATAATAATTATGTGATGTATATATGTATGATATTTATATTAAATTAGTAAATATACAATATGTGTGAAATGTGTGAAATAGACCACATGGCCTATAGCCTATGGCACATAGCCTATGTGTATGGCATGTATGCACCAATGATGTGTGTTGATGACTTGTATAGCCTAGTTTTGATGTGTGCTTTCTATCCTAGGCTGGTTAGGATTAGTGAGACTTGTTTGGGTTAGGCTTGACCTAGTTGACCTAGTTTGACTAGTATAGTTGACTAGAGTTGACCAAGGGTTGACTTTAGCCTAGATTGACCCTAAACATCATGTAGATGCATTGTAGCAGTCTATTTTACTATTTTAGACATGTAGTGACTTGTACTGTTATATAGGAGACAAACACCACTCCTCGGACAGTATATTCTCTTCGGGTATTTGTAGGGCCTAAAAATCAAGTTGCGCCATAGACCTACTAATCAGTGATCAAGTTGCGCCCCAAAATTTAAGCTGCGCCACTGATATGAAGCTCAGAGATCAAACTGCGCCACTGATCAGGTTACGCTATATATCAGATTATGCCTGTCACGACCTGCACCCGGATATACGGGTACAAATATCTGGGCCACGCCAGCCTTCGCCGCAGTATCGACGGTAGAGCACTGTCAAGTACCCGATACCAACTACAACATCTAAAGATCCATAACCATAAAGGTACTCATATCACATCACACAAACTAAGGAAGATAAGGCAAGAAATAATAACAATATCACTAGAACAACTAGAGTCTACAAGGATCATATGAGACAAAAATAAAACAGAGGAAAACAATAACTAACTAATAACTACCAGACCTAGAACTCCTGAGAAACAACTCACGGTAAAGAATACCGAGAACCACCCCAGCTAGCAACATCCTGAAGTCCAATACTGAGGACACAATTTTACTCCTAAAATATTATCAACATATCCAGTCAGGATGGAAGGAGCACAAAACTCAAATAACAGTTCTAGTTAGACGATATTAAAAATATAGCAATAAATAGAGAGAATATACAAGGAATCATGAAATGTACATGTGAGTATCATGGCAAGGTAAGCTATAAATCTAGAGCTAGAACAAGGCAAGTAAAACTGATCATGGCATTTACAAGAATCAAGAATCACCTATCTAAGTGTGTGAGTACTAGTTTCAACATGTGGCCGGCTTGGGTCTGCACAAGGTCTAATAATCCGGCCAATCATACGTGGAGTGTAGGATTGGCTATTAAACAAGGTCTACAAGAATAAATAAGGCGGATAATGACCACACATCTACACTAATACTCTCCGTTTCTGACTAGTATTGTGGATCCAACCATGACACATCATGACACGCGATTCTCTGAGAGGGTAGCTAGTCTTCGCAGGAATCGTGTCTATACATTGCACAAGAAACAAGAAAGACTTGCACAAGATATACCAAGAATACAAGGAATAACATCTCATGACGGGATCCAGAGAAATACCAATCCGTGTGAACAATGTGTCAAGAGAACAAGAATATCTACACTAAATACAAGAAACATAGACGATATCATAAAACATAAATATTATCAGAGAATGTACTCACCTACGATCTGGTGGAATATGTCAATTGTGTAATCTGGCTCAGAGTGAAATCACAGACCTAAAGATGAGATATATATATATATAAGCTAGTTAGGGTTCAACAGTGTTAGGCTTAATTAATCTAGGTCAATCTCAGTCCACTAAGTCAAACTAGGTCACACTGAGTCACACTAGGTCAAACTAGGTCAAACTAGGTCACAGGAAGTCAAACCAAGTCAAAATAGGTTCAATGGTTGACTTATAGTTGACTTTTAGTCAACTGGTCAACTCTAGTCAACTCTAGGTTAAACTAGGTCAAATGTTGACTCTACTTCAACGTTCAGTCAAGCAGTCAACCATGGTCAAACAAGGTCAAGGCTAGTCTCTATAAACATCTACAGGGTGAACACATCAATTTCAGTGGTTGTGAAATCACTGGAATCGATGGATCTCAAAATACAACAAAAGGAGAAAGATTATAATAATAGGTTAAAAACCTATAAATGTTGTCGATGGTGAAACAACCATCACCAACGTATCCAGAATGGTCAAATTAGCTAGGATAGCCTATCCATAAGTCCAATTTGGACACCGGGGCAAAAAGGTAATTTTGGGTCAAAACGGTATCCGTGTCGGACTCGCTTTACACCGAAAAATGTGTCGGAATAAAAGTCCTCAAAACCTAGCAAAATATATGTCCACAAATCCAGAATGACGATACGAACTCAACGGTATATCCGGAATTGGATTCCGATGAGCCGATCTCAAAATGGCCCGTTGACCCGGATATTGGAATCCGATTTGCACGAAAATGCATACCGGAACCAATGTCCACTAAAACCTAGCAAATTATATGTCAACGAGTCCAGAATGACGATACGAACCAAACGGTACATCCGGAATTGGATTTCGATGAGCCGGCATCCAAAAATCCCGTTGACCAGGACTTAGGACCCGCTTTGCAGCAAAACGCGTGCCAGAGCCCACGTCCTCCAAATCTAGCAAACTTTATATAAAAAACATGCCAGAATGATGCTACGAGTCTACTGGTGGTGTCAGAAATTGAATCTGGAGTCCCGAGTTCAAAAATAGAATTTTACAAGTACAAAATTAAGAATTCGGACGGTCAACTTTGGCATCGAATTCAACCATCCAAACGTGCTCACAATAAAACGAAACTTGAGGGAAATGAAGAGGGTTATACTAGATGCACATAGGAACCAGTGGTACGCCAGACGGAGCTACGATGGACGAGATAAGAACCGACGAAGTGGCTCTACAAAATTGTCCATAAATAACACATTTTAAAGCGTCAACTTGGTGGCCGGTTTTGATGTATCAAACGACAAAATTAACGGACGAAACTTGAGGGGAATGAAGGGGTATATACCGAGATTATGACGGAGCAAAGATTTCGCCGATCCAACGGTCAGATTTCTCGAAAAATGCATACGAATTTGCAACGACAAAACAAGAATTCTAAAATTCATCCGCGCGCGTCGACGGGATTCCGTGCAAAACGCACGAATCGCCTACGTGGCGCATCGGAAAGGAAGGCGGCGCACTGGGGGAGGTCGTCGGAGTGCTCGTCGAAGATGGTCGGCCACGCAGCTGCCGTGCGGCGGTGCCGCGGCACACGACGACGGCCCGTACACGCGTGTACTGTGCGCGCTGCTGCTGCGTTTGTAACTGCTGCTGCTGCTGCTGGTGGCTGCGCTGCCTCGCACGGTAGAGGCCAGCTAGCGGCGGCGGCGGCCAGCGGCGTGGGCGGCACCGACGGTTATGGAGATGGTAATGGTGATGAAGGTGGTGGTGTCGGTTGGTGGTGATGAAGAAGTAGAGGAAGAAGAAGAAGTGAAGAGAGGGGGGTTGCTGTGGAGTAGGGAGAGAGGGAGATAGATATTTAAAGAGAGAGAGATATTTAAAGAGAGGGAGAGAGAATTGAAGTCGGCTAAGAGAGAGGGGGTATTGTGCTGGTGATGGGGGGTTTGTGTGTAGGAGTGATTTAAGGAGGAGAGAGAAAGTTAGATTTTGTGGGTGTGTGTATATATATATATTATATAAGGAGAGAGAGAGATATTAATTAGAGAGAGGGAAAGAGAAAAAGTAGAGAGAGAGTGGGTAGGCCGGCCATGTGGGGTGATTTGTGTGAGGGTGAAGAGAGTGATTTGTGAAGAAAGAAAGAAAGTGCATTGTATATATATATATATATATATATATATATATATATATATAATAGAGAGAGAAAATAAGATATTTGTGTAAAGAGGAGGATATTTTTGTGTAGGAAAAAAACAAATACAATAGTGGTGTGTATGGGAAGTCATGATACGGCATACACCAAATTAGATTGGATGTTTGGGCAAGTTTGTTTGAGTTGGGGCCAAGATTTAATTAAAATAACAAATTTAAACCAATTAAAAATCATGGATGAAATGGGAGCACAAGGGAGATCAATTTAGTGGCAAGCAAGTGGCACGTGCATAGTAGACTCAAAACAGGCCAGGGTCATATATTGGGTCGACTGGATTAGACCGATGTCGGGCCCGAAAATTAAGTTGGAAGTTAAGTCACGAATTACGGCAGACGATAAATTGGTCTAAATTGACCCGAAAGTTTGGCGAAGCAAATGGAGCACAAGGGAACAAGTTCGAGTGGGACATGATATATCAAATTGGAGATAATCTCGTCTACTACAAACTTCAAGAAAAAAAGTTTCCAGAGACTGGCATCCCTGATGCTCTAGAAATCAAAGTCACGGTAAAAAGCATTTAATAATCAAAATTAATTAAATAAAAATAAATTATCGAAAATAATTTATTTAGAAAATTCGAAAATAAATCCTAAAAATTCAGGGGTCTTACATCCTACCCACCTTATAAAAAATTCGTCCTCGAAATTAAAGGTTGGTAGTGGGGTTAAAATAGGATAGAAGATTTAAGCAATATTTTAGGCACGATCCAAGAATGACGAGTTTTGCACGATTAAGGTAATCAATTCAAAATTGTTCAGGCACGATGAGGGATTTGGCACGATAGAATCATGATATGAACAAAATCATATGTGCACAATTTCTGAAATAAGTCAAGTCATTGGGGCACAATTTTAGAGGCAAGGTAGTATGTATAATACAGATTGTTAAAATCATGATCAAAGGATTCAAGTTGACTTAGTCACACCAGGTCATCTAGGTACGACTAAACACAATGAGTTCAGATATATAACAAAAAATTAAATCAGGGTCGAAAGGAGTTTAGGCACTAGTATTTAAAATCCAAACAGGTTCAAAATCAAAAGTTATAGCACGAGTGGTAATAGCATTGAAATCCAATTACGATAAAAAATTGTCTCAACACGATCTAAGTTGATCAATTTGAGTAAATCAGAATTTGGTCAAGATGGAGAACAAAATCATCGAGCCTAGGCACGAGCATCCAAGGATGGAAATCCAGGTTAGAATCGAATTTAATCCAATTGAGTACGATCCAGGATATGGATATGATCAGAGATATGACCAAAGTCGTTCGGTCGCAATCAAGAAATTTATGATTTAACGATATTGAAAACTCAAGGGATGATTCAAAGATATGGAATAAGTACAATTCCTTTTTGATAGGGAAATCAAAAGACAAGGTTTCATAGGGAAGCCAAGTTAATCATCTCTCTCTGATACTATCAAGTTTATTCAATCATCATGTGTCATTCATACCTTTAAATCACAAGTCCAAATATGAAAACCAATCTTATACAACTACTACCAGAATTACCCTTCCGTCATGAAGATTGGACCTTGTCATGATACCATAGGCCAGATCCTAAATTCTAAAACCCTAATCAAGAAGCACACCCTTCACTAGAACTCCACACTATCCACTTAATCATCCTTAAATCCGAATTCTTTTATGTTGTCCTAAATTGATACGAAAGCTCTAATTCAAGTTCATAAAATCCTTGAACTTTTAAAATGACGCTCCTTGTGTTCTCTATCCTCTTACCAATGCCTTGTCCAGTTTCTTACCTTCACCACATATAGTTAAAATATATTCTCCATTATTAAATTCCAAACATCCATTATAACCTCTGTGTGAAATACCTCGAGAACTAATAACCTAAAATTGTTCAAATTTAAAAAAAAATGTTTCAATCTCGGATATCCTTGTCCGTGTCTGGTTCTAAACTATATCTACGAAATATAGTTTTTTCATACCATTAATGTACATCCTATTGTCCTTCTCATTTGAAATTCTTGAACTTGCTTTCCAAGTAATTCATCCTCGAAATACCCTAGTAACTCATTTCTAAACTGATTATATCGACACCTTGGTTTTAGTTCCAACCTCAATCATATATCTATCTCAAAATTCTACACTAGATCCAATATTTCATATTCCTACCAAGATACCACTTGATAATAAATCTGCCTTTCGAACGAGATGATTTACGATACTTCCTTAACCTTTCCAAGGTGGAAAGAAACAAAAATTTTAAATGACTTCATAGTATGGTCGGCAGGAATGGATAGAAGACAGGTGATTGGCGTAATCAAGACAAAATTAATCAGGATGGATGAAGTAATGATAAGATGAGAAAATCATCATATGATGAGAAGAGGAATGACAAAACAAGGAATAATGGTAGAAATTATCCTTGATCAATAGGTAAAATGAAGTGAATCAATTTAAGGTATGACCGGATAACCATACACGTCTATCCAGAATCATGTTGCCAGAATTTTTGCCACGCTAGTAAGCATAGCTGCAATAAACGATTGAGTCCATAACTAGGGTATACACCCTATAATTATGTCATCTAGATCCCTTACCACGCCAACCTGTATGGCTGCAAGAAAATCTAAATTCCATAATTAGGATAGTATATCCAAAATCAGGCTCCATGTCCCTGTCGTACTAACTCGTATGGCTGCAATAAATTCTAAACTCCATGAATAAAGTAGACATTTACCGTTCTCATCGTTCCCATCAAACATGTTTATCAGGATATCTTAACTCAATTCATAAAAACTGATTTTTGATACAAAGTCAAAGTCAACAACGAACGAACATCATGATTCAAAATTCAATAATGAATCAAGGATAAGTAAATGGAAACTAGCGAAAACAGATTCCGAGACAGGATTTAGGAAAAAGTTTTCAGGAGAAGTCCCAAAGGTACTATCTAGGTCAAGATTGAAAGTTCTGGAATATAATCTAAAATAATCTCAACTTGATATAATATTAGCAAATCATATTTGATTCTCAACCTAGAGGATATATAAGTTCAACTTATACCTTCCCTCTGGGATCCACAACTCATCCCAAGAAAGAATAAAGTTTAATATGGACAAATATTTCAAAAATCATGACGAATAGAAACAAGTAGGAAAAGATTTGAAAAGCTTTCGAAATAAGATTCCCAGGAGTCATCTCTGGAATCTACCAAAAGTTCCTAATATGTGACTGAGTACCAAAATCCTAAAATATTCCATGACTCAACTTAATCCTAGGGCAGGCTCGTAGTAGTACAGATAAGCTCAAGTACCACCACGACTTTGCATTAATTGCAACGACTGACCTGCGTGGGTCACCACAAAAATGTGTCACAACCTGCACCCGGATATACGGGTGTGAATACGTGGGCCTTCGCCCAGCCTACGTCGCAGTATCGGCGGTAGAGCGCTGTCAAGTACCGGATACCAACTATAACATCTAAAGCTCCATAACTATAAAGGTACTCGTAACACATCACACAAACTAAGGAAGATAAGGCAAGAAATAATAACAATATCACTAGAACAACTAGAGTCTACAATGATCATATGAGACAAGAATAAAACAGAGGGAAACACTAACTAACTAATAACTACCAGACCTAGAACTTCTGAGAAACAACTCACGGTGAAGAATACCGAGAATCACCCCAGCTAGCAACATCTTGAAGTCCAATACTGAGGGCACAATTTTACTCCTAAAATATTGTCAACATATCCGGTCAGGATGGAAGGAGCACAAAACTCAAATAACAGTTCTAGTTAGACGATATTGAAAATGTAGCAGTAAATAGAGAGAATATACAAAGAATCACAAAATGTACATTTGAGTATCATGACAAGGTAAGCTGTAAATCTAAAGCTAGAATAAGGCAAGTAAAACTGATCATGGCATGTACAAGAATCAAGAATCATCTATCTAAATGTGTGAGTACTAGTTTCAACATAAGGCCGGCTTGGGTCTGCACAAGGTCTAATGGTCCGGCCAATCATACGTGGAGTGTAGGATTGGCTATGAAACAAGGTCTACAAGAATAAACAAGACGGATAATGACCACACATCTACACTAATACTCCCCGTCCCCGACTACTATAGTGGATCCAACCATGACACATCATGACACGTAATTCTCTGAGAGGGTAGCTAGCCTTCCCAGGAATCGTGTCTATATAATACACAAGGAACAAGAAATACTTGCACAAGATATACCAATAATACAAGGAATAACATCTCATGACGGGATCCAGAGAAATACCAATCCGTGTGAACAATGTGTCAAAAGAATAAGGATATCTACACTAAATACAAGAAACATAGACGATATCATAAAAACAGAAATATTATCAGAGAATGTACTCGCTTGCGATCTGGTGGAATATGTCAATTGTGTAATCTGGCTCAGAATGAAATCACAGACCTAAAGATGAGATATATATATATAAGCTAATTAGGGTTCAACAGTGTTAGACATGATTAATCTGGGTCAATCTCAGTTTACTAAGCCAATCTAGGTCACACTGAGTCACACTAGGTCAAACTAGGTTAAACTAGGTCACATGAAGTCAAACCAAGTCAAACTAGGTCAAACTGGGTCAATGGTTGACTTATAGTTGACTTTTAGTCAACTGGTCAACTCTAGTCAACTCTAGGTTAAACTAGGTCAAATGTTGACTTGTCACGACCCGCACCCTCTTTTCGGATATGAAACGTGTCCAAGCCCAGCCTACGCCGCAGTATCGGCGGTAGTACGCTGTCTAAACTCAAGTCACGGCAATCTAGAATCACGGAAAAACTATATCTCATCCACAGAATAATCACCACAACCAAGATCAAAAATAAGACATGAACTGAATAATAATGAATAAACTGAATATCAAGTATCAATGTCACGTCCGGTGGACACAAATCCACTACCAGTAGACGAAAAGATAGAGAAATACATGAAATGAACCAACTGAGTACAACCTGCTAATCAAGTAACCTCAACTGCAAAGCGCGTGATCTGAAGCTAATTCAATCCCCTCGTCTACTCCTGTCTCAAGCTCGGCTAACCTGAAGAGATCATCAGGTCCTCAGAGGACATAGCAAGATACATAATATACATGCCTATCTAGCAGTTTTATTATACGCAAGAAATAAGCAAGAAAGAACAAGAACAAAACCAATGACCACGAACACAATCACGAAACACGAACACTAGAACAACTACGTATAACTGAACTGCCGGATGAACGATAAATACAAGGTCAAAGGAAGAACCAAACCCTCATCCCGAGCGTGGACTCACGGGTTTGAACTAAGCACTAACCCTCGTCCTGAGTGTGGACTCACGGGCTAGCTCACGGCAAGACACCCTCATCCCGTGTGTGGACTCTCTGGTGTAAATGGTCAACCCTTATCCCGTGTGTGGACTCTCTGGTGCCATTTGATCACGACAAACACCCTCTTCCCGTGTGTGGACTCTCTGGTGCACCAAACAACCCTCGTCCCGAGTGTGGACTCTCTGGTTGTGTACAACGATAATCAAGGCTATGGCAGTTCACTACAGGCAACCGTTCTATGACACAAATCAAGCAAGGTACTGACGGGAACTCCAAATGTGAAACACAAGGCCAAAATATGAACATGGCTATAAACAATAAAAACAACTCCACAGAAAATAACACGAAAAACACATGTCCATAAACAATCAAATGACTGAAAAACGAAAGGAAATGCATGTAAGTAAAACTGTAGAGGAGGGCAAGGTATACTTGCCTTAGGTCCTGAGCTGCTGGCACGGGTCGAGCACTGAGTCAATAGTCCAATTAACCTATTTATGAGATCACAATGTTAATAGGGAATTCAACAAGGAAACTTATCTATTTATTTCTTAGTTCTTTAAGTTGGTTGGTCTCCTGACTCTAAAGGCAAGTGGGACCACATGTGGATTATCATCTTGAAATCCAGCACTACATGATAATTAAAGCACATATGCTTCTAGGTTGCATATTAATATCTATCCTCTCCTCCTACCTCTACTGCTACTTGGTTTACCCAGGTAACTACTATTACACCATGTTAGTGTTACTATTGCTGCTCTGTAGCCTATCAGGGAGTCCCCTGTCTAGTTTGAGTGTCATGTATAAACTGAAATGCACATCTGTTTTTCCTACCATTGGTCTCTATATACTAGATTGTAGGTACCTGCATATACTAGTTTGGATATAATCGAATATGTGACATTGAGAACTTGTTTAGCAGTATCAATGAGTACAAAGGACCGTCCACTTATCTGTCTCTAATGGGTAAATACAAGGGAAGCCTATGAGGAATAAGTTATTACCTATTGGTCGATTTGTGGCAGTTGGCTACTGCTACCATATAATGTTGCCACCTTAAAAACTAAAGTTTGGGACATCCAACCATGTATCAACTAAAGTACCTGTCCTTTCATATGCTTACAATCTATGTAGAACCACATGGTACTACTAAAACTTGTTTAATTCGAAAATAAGACCACTTAGTTTAATATTGACTTAAGGAATTCCCAAATTATAGAACTTGACAATTCATTCTGAGCATGGTAGTCTTTGTATGATCAGAAACTAAGTAGAAGGTATATATGTCTTGAGGACTTTCACATTGGGTTTGATCTATGGATGGCATACCTGATACAGAGACACACATACCCTCTTCCTTCTGTTGGCTATTGACGTATGATACCTCATCGTATCGGCTAATATGTCTAACCGATACGAGTGTACACGTGAACCCAAATTTTGGTACACTATGATATCATGCTTATTAATAGGTTCAACACCCTAAATTCTGATATCATACTTAATCCTAATATTTAATAAGAGGACACAGGTCAAGGGTTCCCTTATATCAGTTATTCATCTGATATCAACCCAAGGCACAATGTAACATGCTCCATAGTTCAGATGGCACATATGAAAATAGGTCGATTTCAAACCAAGGACTGAACTTGATAACTATATGTGGGACTGAACTATAGAATGCAAGGACTGATACATCATGACACTATCAACTTGAGCCATAAACTTTCCCACTCCTATACTGGGTTGAGATAGCAGTTTGACTAGACGGATACTCAAGTCTTCCTGAGGACTGAATAATTTGATAAAGCAGGGGACGAGACATCATACCAAGGAGACCTACCTGCAATTTCATTCATTTGATCAGCCTGTATGAGCGGAACTTCATTGGTCTTTATATATATCACTAAGGCAGAAATTATTACCATACTCCTAGCAAAACATCCTAAGAAGAATTTGCAATATCTTACATTAAGATATAAGCCATTATCTTTCTTAGAAATCCTTTTGCAATTTAGTCTAAGGTTTCAGTCTGAATCTGGTATTGGAATGCACATCTAACTCGGGATCAAGTCACTTGTGACTTGGTGTTCAAACTTCCTGATCTAGAAACTCGGTTGAACTGATATCTATTTTATATATCAACCAATCCTCACCTGAATCTAGGCGTTATATAGGGTTACCAATTGATTCGAACAAAATACACTAGAGGTTCCCATCCAAGTTCACCTAAAGGCACGCTTAATCTCTTACTCGTATCAGGTGTCTATTAGATACCCGATTATTATGGTTTCATCGAATCCGTTCTTGGAGTCATACCATATTAATCGGTCTCCCCTGTTTTACTGATATTCCTCGAGTATTCCCCAGGATACAGATGTACCTGATACCGAGGCTTCTATAATTCTTAGTATCAGATATGTGTGAGTAATCTTCCCTTGATTTCAATCTACGAAAACGTTAACGTTTACTTATTTTATCCCCTGTTCTCTAATCTACTGAAACATTCGACAGGATTTTGTCATGAGTAATGAATGAAGGGTTTACATACCTTTCCGATGCTAAAACTTCTGATGTGGAGGGGTTCCTCGATCCTGGGAAACGCTAGGGCTTCTTCCTCTTCTTCCTTTTATCGAACAGGAATCATAAACCCCCTTCCGACCTTATATAAAATAAGAGGATAAACAGTCGGTTTTATTTGAATCTAATAGGTTTATCATTGGGTTTAAGAGTCCTGTTCGGATATGAAATCTATTTTAAAGCAACGAGTTTGAATGAGATTTGAATTTGGAGTGATCCTTATTCCTTGGGAGTTTAAAAACAGGGAGTTCGGCTGGGATTTAATGTCCAAGAATAGGATCAATGGAAAAGGGAAATTGATTCATCCTACTATTAGGTTAGACAAAGCTGCCATTTAAAGATCGATTCTAATATAGGGTTTATCGACTGCCACAGCAGATCGAATTGTTCAGGAAGGGTTTATCCTGATTTGAAATAGATTTGGATAAATTGATATCCAGTTCAAGATTGAACAGGGGTTTTGTGTCATCTGAATTCAAATTGAATTTGAATTCAATTGGGTTCGGCTGCTAGAAAGCTTAGACATGAACTTTTGCATAAAGGTCCCTGTTATTACCTATTTTACCTTTTGATCCTATATTATCCACTTGGTCCATCTATTAGTAAATAAGTAAAAACCAATATAACACCTGACAATGTACGTGACAAATAGTTTGTTAAAAAAATAAGACAAAATAAAATAAATAAATAAAATACGAGGATAAAATTGGTCAAGGGGTTGACAACTCTACCCCCCTTAAACAAATTTCGTCCTCAAAATTTAAATGAACCATGGTCTGTTAGAAGAGTAGCTTAACAGTTTGCTATAGAATAATTGCAAATCAAAATTAATGCTAACACTATAATCTACTGAAAATCTCCGCCATTTGCTCCTTGTGGTGTTGTCGTATCCACCGCGTTCATGACGTAGGCTTGTCCCCCTTGTGTGGCTGGTAGTGGTGGTACAGTCGCATTCTTCTTCGGGCAGTCTCGAGATAAGTGCTGGTTGGATCCACAAGTGTAGCACAATCCTAACCATCTTCGGCAATTTTCTTGGACGTGGCCTCTTTTCTTGCAATAGTGGCAGGTGGGTGCATCTTGGACTTGTTGTGAGGCTGTTCGCGGTTGCTGATAATGCGGTTGTGCTGAGGTTTTCTCAGAAATGTTGGAGCGTTTCGCTGGTGCTGATTGGTTGTTGTCTCCTCCGAATGCGTCTCGACTCCTCTTCGTCTTATGATTCAGTTCTTCTTCTACAGCTTGGGCGACTTCTAGAATCTCCTCGTAAGTGGCGGCTCGACTGGTGGCAATGGCTATGCGAATCTCGTGAGATAGTCCCTTCCTGAATCGTCGCGCCTTGTCTTCAGGGGTGCTGACCAAGTTCTCTGCGAAGCGGCTGAGACAAGAAAACTCCGATGTGTACTCGTCGACGGTGCGGTTGCCTTGCTCTAGGTGCTCGAACTGTCTAATCAACGCCTCTCATGCTACGAATGGATAGAACTTCCTCTTGTACAGTCGTTTGAACTCCTCCCAAGTCACGTCTAGAGCAGAAAATTGGGGCTCGCCTTGGTACCATGTCCGCGCGATGTCAAAAAGCTGTCCACTGGCTGACTCAATCTTCAAATCTTCTGGAACTCGAGCCATCTTTAGATACCTCTCCACGTTC
The DNA here is from genome assembly GCA_029216955.1 of Iris pallida. Classification (NCBI taxonomy): domain Eukaryota; kingdom Viridiplantae; phylum Streptophyta; class Magnoliopsida; order Asparagales; family Iridaceae; genus Iris; species Iris pallida. The sequence continues at coordinate 2,592,055 of JANAVB010025600.1, forward strand.
TCTAGCCATTCATCAGCGTAGACGATCCCCTCTGTCCCATGGAATGGCATAGGCCTAAAGTCTATGAAGTGCTTGGGATTCTCCGGACGCTGTCGGGAAGCATCCCTCTGCTGGAGAACCTCTCGCAAAGTATCACGAATGATGTTGGCCTGTTGTTGCATAAGTCCCAGCATGGTAATGTTGTCCAGGGCTGGTGGCGGAGGCAGAACATGTGTTGGATACATCGTCGGGGCTGGATACATCGCCGGCGGTGGGTGCAGGGCAAATGCAGGAAGCATTGTTGGTGCTGGGTGCATGGCTGGTACCGGACGTGGAACTCCTGGCGGTAGGACAGATGCTGGTGGCAGGGTACGGGTGGTGGAGTCTGCGGAGGAAACTGTGGAGGTGGTGGAATATCGCCCCTGTGGAATCTCGAGAGCTGCGGCTGATTGCCCATATGAGTGAGCTGGCCTCCTTGCGTCGGTGGAGTCATGTACGTGAAAGAGCCTCCTGAAGCCGGTAGAGTGTTCAGTGCAGCGATGTTCCTGCCTTGAGAGTTCATCTTAACTGTAACAAGAGCAAACACTTTAGCCGTTGAAGAGATTTTCAAGCGAGATACAAATCGAGGATTTAATAAAATCATGAAGAGAATTTTAACAGTATGCAAATCAAGGATTCAATGAAATCAAGGACTAGAGATTAACAAGGAGTCAAAACATGTGGATGAGATCCTAAGTGTCTAATCCTATTCGCAGGCTCACGACGGCACAGTGACGTAACCGAAGTGATTACCGTAGACCTGCATGGGCCACCAAAAAAACTTGTCACGACCCGCACCCGCTTTTCGGATACGAAACGTGTCCAAGCCCAACCTACGCCGCAGTGTCGGCGGTAGTACGCTGTCTAAACTCAAGTCACGGCAATCTAGAATCACGAAAAAACTATATCTCATCCACAGAATAATCACCACAACCAAGATCAAGAATAAGACATGAACTGAATAATAATGAATAAACTGAATATCAAGTATCAATGTCACGTCCGGTGGACACAAATCCACTACCAGTAGACGGAAAGATAGAGAAATACATGAAATGAACCAACTGAGTACAACCTGCTAATCAAGTAACCTCAACTGCAAAGCGCGTGATCTGAAGCTAATTCAATCCCCTCGTCTACTCCTGTCTCAAGCTCGGCTAACCTGAAGAGATCATCAGGTCCTCAGAGGACATAGCAAGATACATAATATACATGCCTATCTAGCAGTTTTATTATATGCAAGAAATAAGCAAGAAAGAACAAGAACAAAACCAATGACCATGAACACAATCACGAAACACGAACACTAGAACAACTACGTATAACTGAACTGCCGGATGAACGATAAATACAAGGTCAAAGGAAGAACCAAACCCTCATCCCGAGCGTGGACTCACGGGTTTGAACTAAGCACTAACCCTCGTCCCGAGTGTGGACTCACGGGCTAGCTCACGGCAAGACACCCTCGTCCCGTATGTGGACTCTCTGGTGTAAATGGTCAACCCTCATCCCGTGTGTGGACTCTCTGGTGCCATTTGATCATGACAAACACCCTCGTCCCGTGTGTGGACTCTCTGGTGCACCAAACAACCCTCGTCCCGAGTGTGGACTCTCTGGTTGTGTACAACGATAATCAAGTCTGTGGCAGTTCACTACACGCAACCGTTCTATGACACAAATCAAGCAAGGTACTGACGGAAACTCCAAATGTGAAATACAAGGCCAAAACATGAACATGGCTATAAACAATAAAAACAACTCCACAGAAAATAACACGAAAAGCACATGTCCATAAACAATCAAATGACTGAAAAACGAAAGGAAATGCATGTAAGTAAAACTGTAGAGGAAGGCAAGGTATACTTGCCTTAGGTCCTGAGCTGCTGGCACGGGTCGAGCACTGAGTCAATAGTCCAATTAACCTATTTATGAGATCACAATGTTAATAGGGAATTCAACAAGGAAACTTATCTATTTATTTCTTAGTTCTTTAAGTTGGTTGGTCTCCTGACTCTAAAGGCAAGTGGGACCACATGTGGATTATCATCTTGAAATCCAGCACTACATGATAATTAAAGCACATATGCTTCTAGGTTGCATATTAATACCTATCCTCTCCTCCTACCTCTACTGCTACTTGGTTTACCCAGGTAACTACTGTTACACCATGTTAGTGTTACTATTGCTGCTCTGTAGCCTATCAGGGAGTCCCCTGTCTAGTTTGAGTGTCATGTATAAACTGAAATGCACATCTGTTTTTCCTACCATTGGTCTCTATATACTAGATTGTAGGTACCTGCATATACTAGTTTGGATATAATCGAATATGTGACATTGAGAACTTGTTTAGCAGTATCAATGAGTACAAAGGACCGTCCACTTATCTGTCTCTAATGGGTAAATACAAGGGAAGCCTATGAGGAATAAGTTATTACCTATTGGTCGATTTGTGGCAGTTGGCTACTGCTACCATATAATGTTGCCACCTTAAAAACTAAAGTTTGGGACATCCAACCATGTATCAACTAAAGTACATGTCCTTTCATATGCTTACAATCTATGTAGAACCACATGGTACTACTAAAACTTGTTTAATTCGAAAATAAGACCACTTAGTTTAATATTGACTTAAGGAATTCCCAAATCATAGAACTTGACAATTCATTCTGAGCATGGTAGTCTTTGTATGATCAGAAACTAAGTTGAAGGTATATATGTCTGGAGGACTTTCACATTGGGTTTGATCTATGGATGGCATACCTGATACAGAGACACACATACCCTCTTCCTTCTGTTGGCTATTGACGTATGATACCTCATCGTATCGGCTAATATGTCTAATCGATACGAGTGTACACGTGAACCCAAATTCTGGTACACTATGATATCATGCTTATTAATAGGTTCAACACCCTAAATTCTGATATCATACTTAATCCTAATATTTAATAAGAGGACACAGGTCAAGGGTTCCCTTATATCAGTTATTCATCTGATATCAACCCAAGGCACAATGTAACATGCTCCATAGTTCAGATGGCACATATGAAAACAGGTCGATTTCAAACCAAGGACTGAACTTGATATCTATATGTGGGACTGAACTATAGAATGCAAGGACTGATACATCATGACACTATCAACTTGAGCCATAAACTTTCCCACTCCTATACTGGGTTGAGATAGCAGTTTGACTAGACGGATCCTCAAGTCTTCCTGAGGACTGAATAATTTGATAAAGCAGGGGACGAGACATCATACCAAGGAGACCTACCTGCAATTTCATTCATTTGATCAGCCTGTATGAGCGGAACTTCATTGGTCTTTATATATATCACTAAGGCAGAAATTATTACCATACTCTTAACAAAACATCCTAAGAAGAATTTGCAATATCTTACATTAAGATATGAGCCATTATCTTTCTTAGAAATCCTTTTGCAATTTAGTCTAAGGTTTCAGTCTGAATCTGGTATTGGAATGCACATCTAACTCGGGATCTAGTCACATGTGACTTGGTGTTCAAACTTCCTGATCTGGAAACTCGGTTGAACTGATATCTGTTTTATATATCAACCAATCCTCACCTGAATCTAGGCGTTATATAGGGTTACCAATTGATTCGAACTAAATACACTAGAGGTTCCCATCCAAGTTCACCTAAAGGCACGCTTAGTCTCTTACTCGTATCAGGTGTCTATTAGATACCCGATTATTATAGTTTCATCGAATCCGTTCTTGGAGTCATACCATATTAATCGGTCTCCCCTGTTTTACTGATATTCCTCGAGTATTCCCCAGGATACAGATGTACCTGATACCAAGGCTTCTATAATTCTTAGTATCAGATATGTGTGAGTAATCTTCCCTTGATTTCAATCTACGGAAACGTTAACGTTTACTTATTTTATCCCCTGTTCTCTAATCTACTGAAACATTCGACAGGATTTTGTCATGAATAATGAGTGAAGGGTTTGCATACCTTTCCGATGTTAAAACTTCTGATGTGGAGGGGTTCCTCGATCCTGGGAAACGCTAGGGCTTCTTCCTCTTCTTCCTTTTGTCGAACAGGAATCATAAACCCCCTCCCGACCTTATATAAAATAAGAGGATAAACAGTCGGTTTTATTTGAATCCAATAGGTTTATCATTGGGTTTAAGAGTCCTGTTCGGATATGAAATCTATTTTAAAGCAACGAGTTTGAATGAGATTTGAATTTGGAGTGATCCTTATTCCTTGGGAGTTTAAAAACAGGGAGTTCGGCTGGGATTTAATGTCCAAGAATAGGATCAATGGATAAGGGAAATTGATTCATCCTACTATTAGGTTAGACAAAGCTGCCATTTAAAGATCGATTCTAATATAGGGTTTATCGACTGCCACAGCAGATCGAATTGTTCAGGAAGGGTTTATCCTGATTTGAAATAGATTTGGATAAATTGATATCCAGTTCAAGATTGAACAGCGGTTTTGTGTCATCTGAATTTGAATTCAATTGGGTTCGGCTGCTAGAAAGCTTAGACATGACCTTTTGCATAAAGGTCCCTGTTATTACCTATATTACCTTTTGATCCTATATTATCCACTTGGTCCATCTATTAGTAAATAAGTAAAAACCAATATAACACCTAACAATGTACGTGACAAATAATTTGTTAAAAAATAAGACAAAATAAAATAAATAAATAAAATACGAGGATAAAATTGGTCAAGGGGTTGACATGACTCTACTTCGACGTTCAGTCAAGCAGTCAACCATGGTCAAACAGGGTCAAGGCTAGTCTCTATAAACATCTACAGGGTCAACACATCAATTTCAGTGGTTGTGAAATCACTGGAATCGATAGATCTCAAAATACAACAAAAGGAGAAAGATTATAATAATAGGATAAAAACCTATAGATGTTGTCGGATGGTGAAACAACCATCACCAACGTGACCAGAATGGTCAAATTAGCTAGGATAGCCTATCCATAAGTCCAATTTGGATACAGGGGCAAAAAAGTAATTTTGGGTCAAAACGGTGTCCGTATCGGACCCGCTTTGCACCAAAAAATGTACCAAAATAAAAGGCCTCAAAACCTAGCAAAATATATGTCCACGAATCCAGAATGATGATACGAACTCAACGGTATATCCGAAATTGGATTCCGATGAGCCGATCTCAAAATGGACGTTGACCCGGATATTGGAATCCGATTTCCACGGAAATGCATACCGGAACCAATGCCCACTAAAACCTAGCAAATTATATGTCAATGAGTCCAGAATGACGATACGAACCCAACGGTATATCCGAAATTGGATTCCGATGAGCTGACGTCGAAAAGTCTTGTTGACCTGGACTGTGGGACCCGCTTTGCACCGAAATACGTACCAGGGGCCACGTCCTCCAAATCTAGCGATCTTTATATAAAAATGTGCCAGAACGATTCCACGAGTCTACTGGTGGTGTCAGAAATTGAATCCGGAGTCCCGGGTTCAAAAATAGAATTTTACAAGTGTAAAATTAAGAATTTGGACGGCCAACTTTGGCGTCGAATTCAACCAACCAAACATACTCACAATGAAACGAAACTTGAGGGAAATGAAGAGGGTTATACCAGCTGCGCATAGGAACCAATGGTATGCCATACGGAGCTACGATGGATGAGATACGGACCGACGAAGTTGGCTCCACAAAATTGTCCATAAATAACACAATTTAAAGCGCCAACTTGGTGGCCGGTTTTGATGTATCAAACTATAAAATTAATGGACGAAACTAGAGGGGATTGAAGGGGTATATACCGAGATTGACGGAGCAAAGAGTTCACCGATCCAACTGTCGGTTTTCTCAAAAAACATACACGAAGTTGCTGTGACAAAATACGAATTCTGAAAATCATCCGTGCGCGCGTCGACGGGATTCCGTGCAAAATGCACGAATCGCCTACGTGGCGCATCGGGGAGGAAGGCGGTGCACTAAGGGAGGTCACCGGAGTGCTCGCCGGCGATGGCCGGCCACGCAGCGGCCGTACGAAGGCACGGCGGCGCGCGACGGCGGCCCGCGCACGCGCGCACTGTGCGCACTCCTACTGCGTTTACAACTGCTGCTGCTGCGTTGCAGCATGCTGCGTTGCTGGTGGCTGCGCTGCCTCGCACGGCAGAGGCTAGCCAGCGGCGGCGGTGGAGGTCGGCCAGCGGCGGCAGCGGTGGCCAGCGATGTGGGCGGCACCGGCGGTTATGGAGATGGTAATGGTGATGAAGGTGGTGGTTTCGGTTGGTGGTGATGAAGAAGTAGAGGAAGAAGAAGTAGTGAAGAGAGGGGGGTTGTTGTGGAGTAGGGAGAGAGGGAGATAGATATTTAAAGAAAGGGAGATATTTAAAGAGAGGGAGAGAGAATTAAAGTCGGTAAGAGAGAGGGGGTGTTGTGCTGGTGATAGGGGGTTGTGTGCAGGAGTGATTTAAGGAGGAGAGAGAAAGTTAGATTTTATGGGTGCGTGTGTATATTTTATATAAAGAGAGAGAGATTAATTAGAGAGAGGGAAAGAGAAAAAGTAGAGAGAGTGGGTAGGTCGGCCATGGGGGGGTGATTTGTGTGAGGGTGAAGAGAGAGTGATTTGTGAAGAGAGAGGGAAAGTGCATTGTATATATATATATACATAATTTTTTTAGAGAGAGAAAATGAGATATTTGTGTAAAGAGGAGGATATTTTTGTGTAGGAAAAAAGACAAATACAATAGTAGTGTGTATGGGCAGTCATGATAGGGCATACACCAAATTAGATTGGGTGTTTGGGCCAAGTTTGGTTGAGTTGGGGCCAAGATTTAATTAAAATAACAAATTTAAGCCAATTAAAAATCATGGATGAAATGGGAGCACAAGGAAGATCAATTTAGTGGCACGCAAGTAGCACGTGTATAGTAGACTCAAAATAGGCCAGGGCCATATATTGGGTCGATTGGATTGGACCGATGTCGGGCCCGAAAATTAAGTTGGAAGTTAAGTCACGAATTACGGCAGACGATAAATTGGTTTAAATTGACCCAAAAGTTGTGTGAAGCAAATGGAGCACAAGAAAACAAGTTCGAGTGGGACATGATATATCAAATTGGATATAATCTCATCTACTACAAACTTCAAGAAGAAAGTTTCCAAAGACTGGCATCACTGATGCTCTAGAAATCAAAGTCACGGTAAAGAGCATTTAATGATCAAAATTAATTAAATAAAAATGAATTATCGAAAATAATTCATTTAGAAAATTCAAAAATAAATCCCAAAAATTCAGGGGGCTTACAACGCCCAGTCACATTGTGCCAAAATCTACATGACGTCTGACATTTAATGGCCATCATTACCTGACAGCACTGACAACTGACAACATAGTGAACAAGGAAAATCTCTTCGAATTTCGCAAATTGTGTCGCTCGAGGAGATTGGGTTGACAGCTGTCCTGTATGCCTTGTGAGTTGCACCTAGGCGCAATCTAGACAAAATCCTTAGTTGCGCCTAGGCGCAATCCTAACGACTTCTTCTCAAAAGCTGCCACATGTCTAGGCGCAGTCCAATCAGCGCAATTCAACTTGTTGACTGAAGCTCGCGCAACCTGAGAAAGTTGAGACAATTTTCATTTCCAAAACAGGATGACATGGCGTACATGCCACTATTCTCTTAACACATGTCTACTATCATGTACATGACCACGCGCATCTTAATCACATGATGCCACGCGTCTAAATATAGTTAGTACACGACTAATAACTGAATGAAAGTTAGCTGAACAGGAGGTTGGCGCAACCCAATGTGGCATAATCCAGCCTCGCGCACATCAGAATAACTGCTAAAACAATTATTTCCTGAACTCTATAAATAGAGTCTCCAATCATTATTGGGACACAGGGGGAGATCAAGAACTCTTGCAAAATTACTGCTGCATTCTCCAAAGGCTCTAATCTACAAGTTCACATAGTCCAGGGGATAAAGTGATCATATTCTTCTGATCATATTCCTACAGTTGTACTTCTCCATAATTCAAATTTTACTCTTGTACTCTTTTTTAAAAGTTTGTAATAGAACAACTTTTTGTTTTAGCAAACAAAATGGCGACTCTGCTGGGGATGACTTTCTCCTCCGACAAGAAGGTGACAACTCAATGTGATACTGCAGCGATCGGTAAGACGCAGAAGACTCTGGTTGTTTAAGTCAACCAGACAGTCTACGAGGATATGATTAACACCAAGAGCAATAAGCGCACTGTGGCTATCGCCAAGAACAGGACTGTATGGACTCCTAATTCTTCTGCAGTTGCTGTTGCCCAGGCGCAACTTGAATGCTCAGTGGCTAGGGCGCAATCTGCCTCAGTGGCTCCAGCACAGCCTGCTTCTGTTGCCAGGGCACAATCCACTCATCCCGCTGCCCGTGCGCAGTCCACTCTTCATGCTGCCCGTGCACAGTCTACCACTCTCTTTACTGCCAAGGCGTAGTCGGTTCAAGCTATTGCTGAGGTACAGTCTACCCATGTTGCTGCCAAGACGCAACCAGTGGCCTATATTACTATGCTACAACCAGTAGCCCATAGTGCTATAGCACAACCCAAGCAATCAGTAACTCAGGCGCAGTCTGCTGCTCTGGCGCAACCCAAAGGAACTAGTCTTTTGGCCATTCCCTCTTCCAATTCTCAAGTTCTGAACTTGGAGAAGCAATGTTCTAGTGTTGCTACTAGACAGAACAAAGGGAAGAGTTCTTTGACATTTTTTCAACTGGCGCAACATGTGCCTAAAATGGTCCCACAACAGAACAGAGGGGAACGCTTCTTAGCTAACCATTTACAAAATAAAGAAAAGCACCATTTGGTCTTTTCTCAAACTTCTCTGGTCTATGACTCAGAGGAAGACACATCAGATTCTATTCCTTTAAACAGAGGTCTTCGGATCTCTGATATCGGAAAGAATACTGATCAAAGAGGCATCTTACCTACCCCTATGAGGTCTGGTCAAGATCTTTCCACCTTGCAAATTTTGAGATCTAAGCAAGGAAAATTGAGGGTATCACAAACAGAGACACCTGGAGCAATTTTTTTTGATTTACGTGCTTATCTCATTAGGCGTCAACCAGTATCAACTTTGGTGAAATGTAAGAACCCTATGCCAAAAGTCAATCTATATCAGAAGCCAAAGTTTGAAAAGAAAGACCCAACCACTTATGCTAATGAGTTGAGTACATCTTTGTACACTCAGGGAACTAAACATCTGAAGAATAGGAGACATGTTCCTAACATCATTAAGGAATATGTTCCTCCGACTTCTTCTCGTCCTATAGTGGTAACTGATCTCCGGGAACGTCTTACACAAAGACAGGAGGTTGCAGGTATATCTCATTTACCTCTAAATCACTCTTCAAATCGCCACTGCCTTCATGAAGTCGTCATCAATTGTTGCTGTCAATCAGCTCGACGATCTGTCTTCGATCGTCTGAACTATGCTTCAACTCCTGAACATATAATAGAAGAGGAAGATGAGCTATTATATGCTTCTGTCAATATGACTTCTCAAGGCACTGGGGTAGGAAACGTCCAAGACGTAATGCATCCCGTAATTCCAGTCAGCAATACTTGGATCGGATTCATGCATCCAGTGAAGGTGTCTTTCAATACACTAGATCGAGAAACCGACATTTGAACCAAGGTGTCTTTAATCAAGAAGATCTCCCCATCACTCATGTAGGAGAGGACTCTTTTTCAGAATTTGATACAGATAGTGAAAGTTCTGAACAAACTATCTCATTAATAGCAGCAAGAGAAGTGACGGCATATACCATTATAGAAGATCAAGATGCCTCTACTTCAACTAGTCAGGAGCAACGAATTGTTGCATTAGAAGATAAATTGAAGACCATGGCAGAAATGGTTGCAAGTATGCACACTATAATCGTGGCTCAATATATAGTGCCACCGATTATAAACCCTACTACAAATCCTAAGCTAATAGCATCTTCTGTACCTGTTGGTCTGGGGGTACCACCTCCTCAGGTTGCTTCTATGCCAATTCAAGCTGATCCTAATCAGTCTGGTTCTGGGGGTGGTAATTACCACGCTATTCTTCCTTCGGATACTTCTAATCAGCCTACCAATTCCCAAACATCAGGGGATGCTAATGAGGCTATGAAACTCTTACGCACTCAGTTTGATGCCTTCAAGCAGAAAGATGGTCTACAAATATTGGGCATAAAGCAACCATATCCTACAGAGTGGAAGGAGGTTCCATTCCCTCCTAAATACAAGCTTTCAACCATTATGTTGTTCGACGGCAGCACCTCTCCAAGTCAGTACATCAATCACTTTAAGGTGATGACTGACCAATTATAGCCAGATGATGCTCTTCTTACCATAGTGTTCGTCGGTTGTTTAACTGGCGCAGCATACGACTGGTATCGTAGTTTCCTTGATGGCTGTATAACTTCTTTTACTGGTTTCAAGCAAATATTTTTGGAACAGTTTTATGTGGAAGTCAACAACATGATAATGTCTGCTCTCATTAAGATTAAACAAAGGCACAATGAATCCACAGAGAGTTTCATTGAAAGATTCCGTCGAGAGGCACTCAAAATGCCTTTAGAAACTCTATCTGCTGTAACAATAGACACTTGCAAATCAAACTTGTTTCCTATTATCAGTATGTGGACAGGATCTACACAATTCCAGGATTAGCCTTCTTTTATTGTGAATGCCAAGGCGGCAGAGGTCAGTACCAAAAAGTTCAAACAGTTAGGAGTTCATATGACTCATCCTAACCAAGACGAACATTCTACACCCGGAGGTAATAATCGCCAGAATAATCGTAAGGGTAAAGAAACATTGGCCATTAATCTCAAAGGCAAGGAATCTTTGGCTGTCAATGTTACTCAGACATCATCTACTCCATCAGCACCACTGCCGAAAATAACTTGTCCAAAAGAAGAGTATTCTTTCGATGAAGATGATACTTTGAGCATCTTTGATTGCTTGATCAAAAGCAATAAGCTTCAATTGCCAGAGGCAAAACAGCCAGAAGAAGTGGGTAAAATCAATCACCCTAAATACTGTGTTTATCACAGATTTATAGGGCATCCAACCAGAGCATGTTATGTGCTCAAGGGCAAAATCCAGGAGTTGGTCAACTCTGGAGCAATTACTCTGCAACAGGACGAGAAGACGGTGACTGCTAATGTGGTTTCTCTAAAATTCGATAATTTTCCACCATAATTTGTACAAGATGGTGTTGTCTCCATTCCAAGGACTACTCTTGAAATCGTGAATCTTCCACCTCTTCAAAATGAAAGTCTTGTTCCACTATCGACTGACAGAGGAGAGATCATGTGGATTCATCCAGATCTGGTAGCAGAGTTTGAAACGCCTTCCTCTTCTAAGCAAAAGAAGCACTCCAAATCTAAATCCAAGAACTACAATATGGTATCCTTTGAACCAGTAACAGAAGAAGAAATTCTAATGGGCACTAGATCTGGGAAACCCTATCTTCGTGAATATTCCGAAAATTAAGAGAATCCTGCCCCATCTCCTGATGCTCCTCCTTCATCATCTTCTCCTGCTAAGAATATACCATCTACATCCTTGCCGATGGTTGAACCGTCTTCTCCTAAACCGATATCAGCAGACAAGGGAAAGCAATCTGTTTGTTTTGACAAAGCATTAAAAAAGTCCTCGTCTCTTGGACTTGAAAAGCCATATAACTTTGACATATTGGCTCAATTGGCCAATACTCTAGCAAAATTGTCAATTTTTGAACTCTTACGTCTCTCAAAAGAAACTCGAGAGACGTTAAGTGAAGCCTTGATGCAGGCTGACGCTTGTCTTACTCTTCTCAAGAAGCCTGAAAAGGAGCCAGTCAGTTGTGCACATTGTCATAGTGTATTTGAATTAATGCCCAACATTACCTTTACATAAGATGACATGCTATTAGAAGACAATCGTCATGATCGTCCTCTCTATTTTATGGGGTATGTGGACACCATGAAAGTCGATCGCATTTTGATTGACCCAGGGTCCGCATTTAGCATCATGCCGAAGTCTTTGTTGGATGCCTTAAAGATCTCACTGCATAACCTTTCTACAACTATCACTACCATTTTGGGGTTCAATCAGGGAAGAAGTGAACCTTTGGGGAAGATACGCCTAAAACTTCAAATTGGCAATTGTAGAAGCATGGAATTTCACAACCAAAAAGCCCCTGCGCCAGACACAACATGCGCTAGAACTCAGACGAAGAACTTCACAGCAAAGTCAACAAGTATAGACATTTGAAGAAGGACTTTTCATTTATATAAAAGTCTATTACATGTCTAGAAAAGGTTGTACAAAGGAGAATTTGTACAAAGGAAAGATCCTAAGTCTACAGCCAGCGGCTACTACGCGCCTCCGGATAAGCACAGCAGCCACCATGCGCCATCAGTCAGGTACAGCAGTCATCATGCACCTCCATCCAGGCACATCCCATCATCCCTTTAGCCAAATTCTTCCAGCCAGGCTCACCTGGCCGAGCAGAGCTCAGTTATGTGCATCCCTTCAGCCAAATTCTTCCAGCCAGGCTCACCTGGCCGAGCAGAGCCCAGTTATGTGCCGCTCTTCCAACCAGGCTCGCCTGATAAATGCTTCGATACACAAAGCATTTAACCCTCTGGCTGGAACCAAGGAAGAGAAGAGCACCGCAAATGCTGTGGCCAGGGGAGGCTTCGAAAGAGCCTCCAAAGCCGAAGGAAGACCGTGATCGAAACCGCGGCTAAAGGAGCAGCTTTCAACACGATCAAAGTGGGGAAACCCCACTTTGAAGGAAGAGAGAGCCTAGCACCGCTATTCCGATCTACGGCTCTTCCGGAATAACGGAGACGAGGCTCGAGCATCCCTATCTTTGGATGCAACAGGCACCTTCCGCCTGCCTCAGAAGCCTTCGACTCCGTCTTTTGGATGTAACAGTCACCTTCAAGTGCATCGAAGACAACACAGCGTCTCATCTTCACCCTCGGGAGCACTTCGTCAACAGAATGCACCCGCATGTTCAAATTCATGTTGGAAGAACGTGAGGGAATGAGAAGCAAATCTTCTCTCCATGCCACTATTTATAGGCCGGGCAGATCAAACCCACGCGCCAAGTGGATGGCCCTCCGAATTCCGTGCAGTGAATTTACATTAAATGGATGAACTGGACGCCTCGAATTCAGCCAAACGGCTATTTATGGCACTCGAAGAGCGAGACAGCCGCATCATTAAAAGACATGTCAGATGCGCCAGCCAGACAGCGCATCACACGGACGCGCACTTCGACATCAGGCACATCACACAGACGCGCCCTACAGTACTCGGCGCATTATAGAGGGTGCGCCCTCACACATCTCCATACCGAGTGGAACGCCAACCGACGCGCCCACTCAGCTGTCCATCGAACGTCACCAACATTAAATGCTGAACTGACAGAGTTGGCAGCACGCCTCCCAAAGTCTGAACAGTTGACAGCTTTATTCAGAAAATGAAGCGTCGGCAACGTCAGCATCATCATGACTTTATTTCGATGACTACTGCCACGTGGCCACTCCACCATCAGCATGCGCCTCTACGGCCATGCGTCCAAATCAGCATGCGCCTCAAAAGCCATGCGCCTCAGACTGCTCTCTGATCCCGAAAGATAGAAGGAAAGTCGCCTGCATGCGCCTCAAAAGCCATGCGCCCCAAATGGTTTGTAACTCCTAAAGGTTATGAGCCGCAGCCTCCTCCTGCGCCCAATCCAAGGCGCAGCCCACCAGATCACTCCTCTCCACCAAATCCGAGATCTTCGAACCATGAGTCGACGACACGTGTCTTTTGACTCAACTCGTCCAAGATTTCAGCAATGGAAAGATCTTCTCTCTGCTACGTGCCGGCTCACAACAGCAGTATGAAGAGTTCTCCCCCTCGATCAGGGCGCAGCATCCGTGCGCCTCCATCAGCAACCTCCACGTGGCATCCCCACACCGGCGCATCCTGCATGCGCGCATGAGCAGCCAGCCTGCAAAACTATAAATAGAAGGATCATCTCCTTCACACACACACAGAGACTCAGAACACACAAGATTCACAGAGAATCCATAACAGAGAATCACCGGAGAGGCAGTTCTAGACACTCAACGTCTTCCTCCTCTCAGCAAGCTCCAGCACCCAGAGCAATCAACACCTTCAGAGAACCGATAACCGCCGTCAGCCGGTCAACGGAGTCAACGCATTACCACTCGCTCCATTGGCACTAAGGACCCAGCTTAAACAAAAGTGTACTCCTAGGACTACATCTAAGTCCTATATTGTATCACTGTTCTGTTTGTATTAAGATTTCAATCAAAACAATTTTAATGGCAAATAAGCTGGCGACTCTGCTGGGGACTTCTTTCTCCTCTACCGAGAAGGTTGTGTCACAGGCCGACGACGTGAAGGTGGGCTCCTCCCACAAGACGCTGGTAGTATGCCTCAATCAATAGGCGTACGAGGAGTTCATTTCTGAAGGAAGTACGAGTCCTTCGAAGCGGCTGTCGAAGCCGAAGAAGACCCGCGCAGTCTGGGTGCGCAAAGTCGACGCCTTGGGCACCACCGTTGAAAGGGATGCACCCGTCCAGCCTTCCCTTCCTGCTGATGTCCTCAGCAGTCAAGGTGCGCCCGCTGATGCAGCGCATCTCTCGGGGAAGCGTGCGGCTGACCACGTTCCCCAGCCATCTTCCTCTCAGGCGAGGAAGATACGTCGACAGAGCAAGGGCGCAGCCAATGCCCCGCGCATCACTTCTGATGCGCCGCAAAGAGCCTCTGTATTTGACAGACTCACTCGCTGTAGTGGCGAGGAGAATTTGGATGCTGAGTACTATGCGCCCCAGCGGGCTGGTACGAAGAAATCCAAGGCGGCACGGGCCGTGCGCCACAAACGTGCTATGCCAGCAGCCGGCCAGAGGCACGCGCTTACGATCACGCACACTACCGATGGTAAGCTGTACAAGGTTGACTCAAGTGCTTCTGCACCGACAACGAGTCGACCTTCAAAGTCCTCATCTCGCTTGGGCGCATTCACTGCGTGCACAACCAAGCCGAGAGAGGCAAACTCAGTGGTCTTGAACTCCCGCGCCTCCTCTGGTTGTGCGTTTGAGGTCCGTTCAAGTCACTTCAAATGCTGTGGTTCCCCCACTACTGATCGTGATGCCTGCTTGGTATTAGATCAGGGGGCGCAGCACTCACCCGACCACCCCGGCGCTTGGCACTGCCATGCGCCTGAGAGGGGTGTGAGGGTAGCACTCTCCTCCAACGACTTGTGCAACGCGATCACTCACAAGCGCCGATCAGGAGAGTTGACCAACAAGCACGATGCGCCT
The DNA here is from genome assembly GCA_029216955.1 of Iris pallida. Taxonomy (NCBI): domain Eukaryota; kingdom Viridiplantae; phylum Streptophyta; class Magnoliopsida; order Asparagales; family Iridaceae; genus Iris; species Iris pallida. The sequence continues at coordinate 2,607,429 of JANAVB010025600.1, forward strand.
CTCGCGGGGCACACTTGTGCAGTGGTCACCATCAACTGCTGTTGCAAGACGGCAGTACCGCCAAAGCAGTCGGTCTTCCAACGGCTACAATCATCGACACCCCTCCGACATCGCCTTGTGACGAAGGTGTCCGCAGAAGAGGAGCTAAAGGTTGCTTCATGCAACGTGATCTCCAACTCCTCATCTGTCTGGAAGACGACTGCCAATTCCTCGTCTTCATCCAAAAGCCAGCCGAGGAAAACCAAGCCAGCTGTCACGACCTCTGGAGTGTTCGAAGGCACTCGGTCGAGGAAGAAGTTCTTGGAGGAAGCTGGGGGTAGCCAGACCCTTGTCGAGCCTCCTTCCGAAGACGAAGATGTCCAAAGCACAGCTGCGACGGATCTTCATCAAGGCGAAGATGGCCTCCCTGAAGCCCCTCAAAATGACGATGTCCTCGAGGACACCGCCGGGGGTAGTGCTGGAAACAAAGAGGCCCTTCAAGACAGAGCTGAGGGCAGTCAGGCCCTTGCAGATGCGCCTGTCGAAGACGAACTCCAGAATGTGGCTGGGGGTGGCCAAACACCAGGAGAAGTGACTCCCCCACATGTGAGCGAGGCTGAGAGTGAAGCCTCAACTAATCCATCCACTTCCGGCCGTGTCATGACAGTATACATGGCCGGGGGTGATCTTGAGACTGATGCGCCGCCACAGGACATTGTCCAGCGCATAGACTCGCTAGAGGGAGGAATCAAAACCCTCTCTGCCTCAATGCAAGCGCTGACTCAAGCAGTGTTTGAGATGCGGTCGGCCTTGATCAGGACACCTTCAAATGGTCCCGACCCAGGAGCCAATGGAGAGTCGAGTGTGCCCCTCCAACGGACACCCTCAGACACAGAAGCACCCCGGACGTCGGAGCCCTCAAACGCTCCACTCCAGGTGGTACCTCCTTTTCCGACTCCTAGCTCCACGGAGGACGTGGTCGAAATGATCAAAGATCTGCGGGAGCGCTTCGAGTCCAAGAACAGGCAGGAGGAGCGCCAGAAGATGGGCATTCCCCAGCCTTATCCCCTTGAGTGGAACAAGGTGGTTTATCCCCCAAAGTATAAACCACAAACACTCACGCCGTATGACGGGAAGGACTCTCCATGACGGTACCTGACGTACTTCCAGTCGCAGACAGGGCATCTTCCGAAGGAGGACGCACTCCTCACCAGCATCTTTGTTGGAGCCCTGAAAGGGGTGGCGTATGACTGGTACTGTAGCCTCCCCGATAATTCCATATCGTCCTTCGACTACCTGACACGCCTCTTCCTCGACCGCTTCTACGACGGTGGGAAGGACATGACGATGGCGTCTCTCATTGAGATACGCCAGAAGGACAAGGAAACGGTTCGGGCATTCATCGAACGCTTCCGTCAGGCCTGCTTCAGGCTACCTCCAGGCATGCCAGAGCATGCGCTTCTCTCCGCTTGCAGTATGAACATGCTGCCTGCAGTAAAGCTTTGGCTTAACTCTACTCCCCCTCCCGACTGGAGCTCCATAATCATCGAAGCTGAAGCTGCAGAGAAGAAGGCGGCCAATGCACGTCTTCTGGGTGTTAGCTTCCCCGCCTTTGATGATAAGGGGAAAAAGTCCGCAATCAATAACTCCGGACGAGAAACAAAGGGGAAACAGGCATTGACTGTTAATGCCTCGAAGGGCGCATCTGCGCCTACTCAAAAGCCTCCACTGGCACCGAGACCCAAGGAGGTTTATTCATTCAATGATGACGACACCCTGCAACTCTTTGAGATACTGAAGCAGGATGACAAGATCAAGCTTCCGGACCCAAAGCGGCCCGATAAAGTCGGGAAAGTGGACAACCCGAGGTACTGTCACTACCATCGATTTGTCGGACACCCGACTAAGGACTGCTACGTCCTCAAAAATTACATCCAGCTCATGATCAATGCGGATGTAATCTCCGTCGACTATGAAGAGAAGACGGTGTCAGCTAATGTGGTGTCACTTCAGTTCGGCACCTTGCCGCCGACTACCACACAAGATGGCGTCGTCCCTATCCCTAAGGCGACAATGGAGGTGGTGAACTTGCCACCCACCCATGACAATGTGAGTGGACTTGTCCCACTCACCACATCTCGAGGAGAGGTCCTCTGGGTTCACCCCGACCTCGTCTCCGAGGTAACTCAACCGGAGGTACGCCCTACCTCCAAAGCAAAAGACAGGAAGATCAAGTCTTGCCGCACGGTCTCTTCTTCAACGGAAGAGGCGCTTCTTGTGCAGACGCGTGCACAACAGAACTCCCAGCCCGGTGAAGCTGCCGCCGAAGTGGTGCCTCCTGGCACCATCCCTGAGGAGGGTCCATCCAAGCCCTCAGCAGCCAATAAACAAAAGCAAGTGGAGGCCCGTTTCGACAGACCTCTGCGGAAAGAAAATGCTTCGGGGCTAGCCAAGCCCCACAATTTTGACATTCTGGCGCAACTGGCCAGTACTCCTGCACGCTTGTCTTTGTTCGAGCTCCTGCGTCTCTCTAAGGACTCCCGAGAAGCTCTCTGCGAAGCTCTGAAGGATGCCGAATCCTTTCTCAGTCAAGTCAAGCAGCCTGAAGACCTCCCAACTACTTGTGCACACTGTCATTGTGCGGATGAAGTTATCCCAAACATAACCTTCACCCAACAAGACATGCTGCTCAAGCATCACCGACATAACCGACCGTTGTATTACACAGGGTACATCGGTTCGGTAAAGGTGAGCAGGATTCAGATCGATCCGGGATCTTCCCTAAGCATCATTCCAAAGGCGCTGCTATCAAAGCTGGGGATCCCAATGTACCGGCTGGCGCCCTCCAATACGACCATCAGTGGCTTCAACGCTAGCAAGAGCGAGCCACTGGGCAAGATCCGGCTGAAGTGTCACATCGGCAGCCTCAAAACTGAGGTGTCATCCTGGCCATTCGAAGCCTGGGGCATGGACATTGTAGGACCAATCACCCCTCCTTCATCAAGAGGACATCGTTTCATCCTGGCCATCACCGATTACTTCTCCAAATGGGCGGAAGCAGTCCCACTAACGGAAGTAAAAAGCTCCAGGGTGGTCAGCTTTATCAAACACCATGTCATTTACCGTTTCGGAGTACCCAGGCGAATCATTCATGACAATGGTCCCCAGTTCATCAGCCATATTTTCAGCAGGTTCTGTGACAAGAATCGTATTCAAAACGTGGCCTCAACCGCCTACAATCCGGCAGCAAACGGATTGGCCGAGGCGTTCAACAAAACTATCATCAGGCTACTCAAAAAGGTCGTGTCATCCAACAAACGCGACTGGGACGAAAAGCTTGGTGAATGCCTTTGGGCCTACCGCACAACGGTACGGACCCCAACAGGCAATACTCCATTCTCCCTGGTCTACGGGAGCGAAGCAGTACTGCCTCTCGAGATACAGATACCTTCGCTCCGCGTGGCAATCACAAACGATCTCACAGAAGAAGACAATCAACGTCGTCGTCTGCGGAAACTGGAGGCACTTGACGAAAAGCGTTTCCTAGCTCAACAACGCATCGAACTTTACCAAGCCCGTATATCACAGGCTTTCAACAAGAAGGTCAAGCAAAGAACTTTCCAAGTTGGCGACCTGGTTTTAGCAGTCAGAAGGCCAATGGTGTTAACTCACAAGACACCAGGGAAGTTCGAGCCCAAATGGGAAGGACCCTTCATCATTGAGACGGTATACTCAAACGGTGCTTACCGCCTCGCCAAACCCAATGGGGACTTGTTCATGATGCCCATCAACGGCAAGTTCCTAAAGAAGTACTATTCTTGACATCCTCCAAGACATGTATTTTCCCAAACAACCTCTTTTCACAAAATCAAACGCTTCCGGAACCCAGCTATTCCGTGGCATCCTTTCGTAGAAAGATAACCACGTCCACATTACCTCTGAGTTGTCTCTCTACATCCTACAAAGCGGAACCTTACATTTCGTGAGCTTACGCTATCCTTCATGTTTACCACGTCCACATTACCTCTGAGTAAACATCCCGTACAAACAACTCCTGTGTTGTCGTACATTGATCGCAGAACTTCCACGTCTACATTACCTCTGAGTTGTTCAGCGTATCCCCCAGGATCATTCCTACCACGTCCATAAATACCTCTGAGTAGGAAGATTCTATCATTTGAACCTAATGATTGCCATGTCCATATTACCTCTGAGCAAACATGTTGGTTCCTTCAAACTTATTATCTGTACCTAAAAACCAAGGTGCGCAAAAGATAATAGGTCCACATAAATTATCAAGTTCATGAGATCAAAAAAATGAACACATCACAAAAAAAAAGAGATAGTGTATTTCTTTATTTTTCAAAGAAGGGAGTACAAAAATACGCTATTTCCCCAGCAAGAGTTACAAAAACACATAAAAAGGAAGAGAAGCTACAGTCCCCGATCCTCTCCAGGGTAGGATGAGAGCTCTCTGACTCGACGTCTCAGGTCGGCAGTGCGAGTTTCCACAGTCGCCTGGACTCGCAGCTTCGCTTCTTGACGCATTAATCCGACAGCCTCAGCGGAAGTTTTACTCTCATACTTCTCATCAAGCTGTCGTCGCTGCTGAGCCAAAGCAAGGGTCCGCTGAGTAAGAGTCGCTTCCTCCTGCTTGAATGCCACGTGTTCAGCCAGGACACGATCAGCTTCTAGTTGAAGTTGGGCCCGCTGGTCTTCAAGACGGCGCATCTGAGCATCAACCTCTGCGATGTTAGCGTCCACCACAGCCCGCTTCTCCGTCGTCTTCTCCATAGATTGAGACAACTGCTCCGCCGCAGCCTCAGTCCCAGCCACTTCACGCTCCCAACTGCTCACATGGGCTCGATGGGAAGCCTCGATTTCAGCCATCAACTTCCCTATCTCTGCATCTATCAAGACAGAGAGGTCATTTCGTTGGATGTGCTGCAGTTTCGCGAGCCGCTCGTCCAGCTCAATCACCGAAACCTCTAGAATTTCGGCCATATGGTCATGGCCTTGGTGAACGCCGATCAGCTCGATACAAGGCATTGCCAAAGCTTTTGCTGTCGCAAAGCTCCCCTTGGCATCCATCACTGCAGATACACCTTTCTCCAGCATTTTGTACACTCCCTCGACGAGGAACTTCACATACTCGTCGGCATCCGCCAGCACCTGCGGCGTCATAACAGGAGTTGGAGGAGCTACTACAGTTTACGGACCGGAGGAAGATCCGCCAACCTCGATCTGAGAGGTTTGAACCTCGGCAGCAATAGGCTCTTCATCAACAGGGCCCAGACTGCTAGCCCGAGGAGCCGAAGGAACAGAAGGAGCCGGCACATGCGTCGTGATAGTACCCCAAGTGAAAGGAGCAACAGAGGGTTCCACACCCTTACCCTTCTCAAGACCGGAGAAATCACCGACGTCAACGGCCACCTCTTCTACCCCCGACGTTCTATCAGCATCAGCTACCTCCCCCGGCAAAACGGAGAGATCAACATTTATCTCCTGGCCAGCCCCAGGAGACAAGACCGGCAGAAGGGTCTCATTCTTCTCAAGTCCCTCTACAGGGACAGAATCTGTCGCTACCGCCTGATCGGTAGCCATCTCTATGTCCATGGTTGAAGCCAAGGAAGGATTTGGCAATGATTCAGCCGACCTCCCTTCATCATGACAAGGAGGGGAATCAACCCTCTCCTCTATCCTCACTGCTTCTGCTGCCCCCGCAACAGACTCCTGCAGCTCCGGAGCGATGTCATCGGAAGATGATGAACTCCATTCCTCTTCATCACCAGGAAGCTGCGCACTTGCTAAACCTTCGATATGTGAAGCCTCCGCTGTGGCCTTCGTCACCTCGGAAGCTGCTGCACCCTCAGGTTCCCTCCTGACATAACCCGGGGATACCGGAACCTCCACGATGACAGTATCCTCCGGATCTTCCTCCATGAGAGACATCATTGTCGGCGGGATACGCACTCCAGACGAGCTCGCCATCTCTTCTCGCCTACTCCCACCCGACTTTGGGGTACGAGGTTTTCTTTTTAGCGGCTCCTACAAAAGAAAATAGGGCCTCGTAAGTGGCGGAACCAAAATCAGATTTAGTAGGATGTCCTTACCTCTTCGGACGCCGAATTCGATGACACCGTCGGTAACGATGCCTTCTTCTACTTCTTCGACACAAGAGATTCAGCCCATGTATCTGCACATCGTTTCGATCGATCGCCCGAGGGTTCTGCTTGTGATGCGGAGGGGGCACTCCGTTGACCCACCCCTGACGGACGATGCGGCCGGGCCTTCACTGGCGTATCACCAGTCGCTGCTAACTGGGTGCCTGCGATAAGGCTGGTCTCCCTGTCATATCCGGAGGGCGGGGCAGCCATAACACAGTAAAATTTGGCAGTCGAGTAAAGAATGGGCGGCCGCGGATCGGGGACGGGCAACGTAAAACGAGCTCCGGTACATCCAGCATTATAGTAATGCCAAGCTCGTGCACCATCCAACAAACTTCCAACATACCCCAGGGTATTACTGGGGTTATCCAACATCATCTGAGCATAACCAAATTGTCGCGCAAAGCGGCTCGGCAAGTATGGTTCCAGGTAGCACTGATTCCTGTTCCGGTACACCAGATGGGACGGCCGGATACTTTGCAACCAACGGAATCCCCATTGAGGCAGAGTGGTGGTACCTTCGCCCAGGTCCCTTAAATCCTCGTTGGCCTCAAAACCCAAATAGATGGGACCAACTTTGGTGATCTCCCAACCCTGAAGACGGGATAAAACCTTTCTACAAACCGGGACACCGGTATACGACCAGCTCCTCCGATGGAAACGACGAAAGAATGCATCTCCAGCCTTATAATCTCCTTCCGAGCCTGGGCTCATCACACTGGGATGATGCAGAATCAACCATCCCATCAAATAGTGAAACGGCAATTCGGCGCGCGGGAAGTTATTCTTTCTGCCTCTATCATGAATCACATTTCCAGCAAACTCTCGCAAACCTTGCTACAGGTTACATACCATTGCGGGGAGGAGAGCCAAGCGCCGGCCGAAGACCAATTTTATGGCTGGCAGGATTAAGTTTCGAGTCACCCTCTCGACGGCACCGGATCCACCTGCGAACACGCAATCCCGGAGCCATATCATCAGATAGGCGACCAAAACCGCCTTGGATGACATTGGATAAGCAAGGTGCCAAAAGCAGCTGTAGGAGCGTGCATCTGACTGCTGGTCTTCATTTCCTCGGGGATTCTTCTCCCCTAACGTGCTCATTTCGGACAGCACCTCGCTACGAGAGAGCGCCGGCGGAGTAGAAAACTTCGAAGAATCCTCTTTGTCTTATCTAAAGACATAATCTCTCCAAGCGGTCACATGGGGCTGCGACCCGCTTTTATCCCTTCTCTGCACATAGTAATGATGACTCGCCACTTCCTTGAAGACGGCCGTCATCTCATCAGCTCTGTCCCCCAGGACCTGAAGTTCCTCATTGGTTGGAAAGTACTCTTCATAGGGCTCCGACCCCCAAGGGAGTTTAGACACCTCATACATCTCATGAAGTGCGAGCCCTAATTCCCCTACCGGAGTAAAGAAGGTCCCGGTATGGATATCAAACATCTCCAGGAGTGCGAGAAACATGTGCCTATTAAGGTCAACACCCGCCTGGGTAGCATGGATCGCGGCAGTCAACCCGATCTCTCGGAGCTCAGTCCGAAACCGCGACAAGATCCAGAGCGTCAGTTTATCCCATTTGGAGACGTAATGGCACCAACCCTCCATCCGAAACTCTCCTGTCGGGTAGAAACGTTCCATCAAAAACATACGATGTGTAAAAGTCGAAGCACTATAAGCAAACGTATCAATGGGTACATCACTGTAGAGGCTCCCAGGACGTAAAGTCCGCCAAGTGTAAGAAGACCCAGACCGTACAACGGTCAAAGCATCCCTTTGGTCGGAAGTAGAATCAATTTGGATGACACCAGTCACCGCTCCCCCCTGAGAAGGGGTAAGCTCCCAAGACATCCTCCTCTGGGAAACAAGGCGACAGAAGGACGTCAAAGGCCACTGACGTTCAAGTTGCTTAACAGTCATATGCACTCCATTCGTAGTAAAGAACCAGTGCTCCTTGACCTTCAGTACTGACGAGTCAGTAGAAGTGAGACGGTCTCCAAACAGGAACTCAGGCTTCAGGAAGGTCACTTTATCAGATGTGGAAGGTTTAATGACTCCACGCTCCATCATCCGTTTGAGGAACCAATACTGCTGTTCACGGATTAGGGTCATTCTCTCAGGAGGCTGATCCAGCAAAAGAGCATCTTGAGCAGGTTTATCACTTTCTCGTTATGCTCTACTCCCATTTGGTTGAAGGCAGCCTCCAAGAAAACTTCACTCAAAAGCGGGATTGCCATCGACACTAGTAAAAAATCAGAAAAAGTCAGAAGAGAACACACAATGTGTCTAAAGGAGAAAACTGCGACGCATCATCAGGATTTGAACCCATGCGCGTCAGCAGTATAGCCTCGGCGCATCTTCAGGGTTTGAGCCCATGCGCGTCAGCAGTATGGCCTCGGCGCATCTTCAGGGTTTGAACCCATGCGCGTCAGCAGTATAGCCTCGGCGCATCACCAGGGTTTAAACCCATGCGCGTCGGCGGGCAAAGACCGCGGCACATCATTAAAGACTCAAGGCCTATGTGCGTTGGCGTACGGACAATGAGACTTACCAACCACCTCCGGCCGAACTTCGACAGGCCGACGGGGAACGACAGCCGCCGCAACTTCCGCGGACTCCTTCGCTTTCTCCTTTCCCTTGCCGGCAGCACCGCGAGGAGTCTTGGGAGCCATTCTCTCGAGGAAGGAGAAGTTAGGGTTTTGAAGAAGAAACTCTAAAGAAGCAGAGGCACAGAGAAGAAGAACCCTTTCTCTCTCCAACTCTTACCTATTTATAGGGCTTGGTCGCACGCGTGAACAGATGACGTGTGATCTCAGCCGTCGCCTCGGGTTCTGTGCAAGGATAGCAGCAAATAAAACTAAAAGATCATCATTAATCTTTTCGGTTACCGAGGCACCATCATCATTAATGAGAAGAGCATGCGCCGAACAGGCATGCACCCAGAAATCATGCGCCCTGACCTCCATGCTTCTTATTCAAAGTATTCCAAAACTTATTCAAAAGTTTTGAAAACTTTGAAGGGGGTCTTGTAGAAGCATGGAATTTCACAACCAGAAAGCCCCTGCGCCAGACACTACATGCGCTAGAACTCAGACGAAGAACTTCACAGCAAAGTCAATAAGTATAGACATTTGAAGAAGGACTTTTCATTTATATAAAAGTCTATTACATGTCTAGAAAAGGTTGTACAAAGGAGAATTTCTACAAAAGAAAGATCCTAAGTCTACAGCCAGCGGCTACTACGCGCCTCCGGATAAGCGCAGCAGCCACCATGCGCCATCAGTCAGGCGCAGCAGTCATCATGCGCCTCCATCCAGGCGCATCCCATCATCCCTTCAGCCAAATTCTTCCAGCCAGGCTCACCTGGCCGAGCAGAGCTCAGTTATGTGCATCCCTTCAGCCAAATTCTTCCAGCCAGGCTCACCTGACCGAGCAGAGCCCAGTTATGTGCCGCTCTTCCAGCCAGGCTCGCCTGATAAATGCTTCGATACACAAAGTATTTAACCCTCTGGCTGGAACCAAGGAAGAGAAGAGCACCGCAAATGCTGTGGCCAGGGGAGGCTTCGAAAGAGCCTCCAAGCCGAAGGAAGATCGTGATCGAAACCGCGGCTAAAGGAGCAGCTTTCAACACGATCAAAGTGGGGAAACCCCACTTTGAAGGAAGAGAGAGCCTAGCACCGCCATTCCGATCTACGGCTCTTCCGAAATAACGGAGACGAGGCTCGAGCATCCCTATCTTTGGATGCAACAGGCACCTTCCGCCTGCCTCAGAAGCCCTCGACTCCGTCTTTTGGATGTAACAGTCACCTTCAAGTGCATCGAAGACAACACAGCGTCTCATCTTCACCCTCGGGAGCACTTCGTCAACAGAATGCACCCGCATATTCAAATTCATGTTGGAAGAACGTGAGGGAATGAGAAGCAAATCTTCTCTCCATGCCACTATTTATAGGCCGGGCAGATCAAACCCACGCGCCAAGTGGATGGCCCTCCGAATTCCGTGTAATGAATTTACATTAAATGGATGAACCGGACGCCTCGAATTCAGCCAAACGGCTATTTATGGCACTCGAAGAACGAGACAGCCGCATCATTAAAAGACATGTCCGATGCGCCAGCCAAACAGCGCATCACACGGACGCGCACTTCGGCATCAGGCGCATCACACAGACGCGCCCTACAGTACTCGGCGCATTATAGAGGGTGCGCCCTCACACATCTCCATACCGAGTGAAACGCCAACCGACGCGCCCACTCAGCTGTCCATCGAACGTCACCAACATTAAATGCTGAACTGACAGAGTTGGCAGCACGCCTCCCAAAGTCTGAACAGTTGACAGCTTTATTCAGAAAACGAAGCGTCGGCAACGTCAGCATCATCATGACTTTATTTCGACGGCTACTGCCACGTGGCCACTCCACCATCAGCATGCGCCTCTACGGCCATGTGTCCAAATCAGCATGAGCCTCAAAAGCCATGCGCCTCAGACTGCTCTCTGATCCCGAAAGACAGAAGGAAAGTCGCCTGCATGCGCCTCAAAAGCCATACGCCCCAAATGGTTTGTAACTCCTAAAGGTTATGAGCCGCAGCCTCCTCCTGCGCCCAATCCAAGGCGCAGCCCACCAGATCACTCCTCTCCACCAAATCCGAGATCTTCGAACCATGAGTCGACGACACGTGTCTTTTGACTCAACTCGTCCAAGATTTCAGCAACGAAAAGATCTTCTCTCTGCTACGTGCCGGCTCACAACAGCAGTATGAAGAGTTCTCCCCCTCGATCAGGGCGCAGCATCCGTGCGCCTCCATCAGCAACCTCCACGTGGCATCCCCACACCGGCACATCCTGCATGCGCGCATGAGCAGCCAGCCTGCAAAACTATAAATAGAAGGATCATCTCCTTCACACACACACAGAGACTCAGAACACACAAGATTCACAGAGAATCTACAACAGAGAATCGCCGGAGAGGCAGTTCTAGACACTCAACGTCTTCCTCCTCTCAGCAAGCTCCAGCACCCAGAGCAATCAACACCTTCAGAGAACCGATAATCGCCGTCAGCCGGTCAACGGAGTCAACGCATTACCACTCGCTCCATTGGCACTAAGGACCCAGCTTAAACAAAAGTGTACTCCTAGGACTACATCTAAGTCCTATATTGTATCACTGTTCTGTTTGTATTAAGATTTCAATCAAAACAATTTTAATGGCAAACAGCAATCTTCGTAAAAAGTTAACTTTCTATGTTATTGACAATCATGGCTCATACAATGCTTTGTTAGGAAGGTCATTCCTCCATGAACACAATATTGTACCTTCAACTCTCCACCAATGTTTCATATATATGGATGGTAATGGAGAAGTCCAAAAAGAGATTGCAGATCTGAATCCTTTCAAAGGAGTTGAAGCATACTGCAACAATTTTCGTATGTACAAGAAGAAATTCATAAAGGTGTTACTAGCAATGGACATAGATAAAGAACAGAAAAGTGTGCCGAATGATACTCTGGTGATCCCGGTCAAAGGACGCACCTCATATCCTCAGTCTTCCAAACCACTGACTATCTATCTTTCTTCCCATGAGAAGCAGCCTAAGGGTGGTAGTCAGAAACAAAGGGAGCTCACCTCTTTTGAGCCGCTTGTAATTGACCTTCGTCATAGGAAGCTTCCTCCTTCTCGTTCTTCTTCTCTCCCTCTTGGCATCAATCTGACTAAGCCTGCTAAGGCTAAAGTTCCTGTTATAAATAATGGTGTAAAAATCAATAAAGCATCTCCTTTGCAGTATACTGATGTCTCTTATTATACTCAATGTTATTTGGATATGCTAGATAGCTTTAAACTACTTACAATAGAAGTCGTATCATCTCTGCGAAATATGGTATCACTGGATTTAATACAAGAGTCGTACTTCTTAGTACCGTCTCGAAAGAAAGATAAAAAGCCTATATTCTTCAACAAAAGAGAGGAACCAAAAATCATGCTCTATAACGATAATTGAGATGATACAGGAAGGCTACAATTATGCCGCTATAGTCCACAATCTAAAGCAATCATCCGTAAAATGGGCTATAATTTTAAAACAGGCCTTAATAACGGTAAAGGAAGGCGAACTCCTCTTCGTATTGCTGTTCTAAAAGAAAAATCACAACAATAATACAGTAAAACGAAACGGGGACTAGGTTATGCTTCACCACTTCCAACTCTGGAACCTTCTGAATCTGATGAAGAAGAACGATCTAACTCTTCCGATTCTATCTCATGGGATTCTGATACCAGCATTGGTCATGTTCACAGGATGATATTATCTTCTAACATGGTGTCTGCCGAATTCTCGAAAGATGACGAAGATGATATTGAAGAAGATCCTGAAGTGGACCTTTGGGCACAAAGGATGGACAATCAGTGGAAACTTCGTTTTGAACAGTGGAAGCCACCTACTAAGGATCAACTAGTCCAAATCGATGTTAAAGAGAAGGGCGTATCACGACCAATCTTCATTAGCAAAAATCTATCAGAGGATGATAAATAAGAATTAATGCACCTTATTTGTGAATATATTGATGTCTTCGCTTGGAGTTATGAAGATATGTCGGGATTAGATCCTCAAATTGCAACTCACAAGCTTAATATTTTGTCGAATGCCAAGTCGGTCAAACAACAACAACGGCTATTGAAGCCTGAAATGATGGATGCAATTGATGATGAAGTCAAAAAGCTTATAGCTTGCAGTTTTATCAGAGAAGAACAGCATCCTGACTGGGTAGCCAACGTTGTTCTAGTCTTGAAGAAAACCGGAAAGGTTCGAGTTTGCATAGACTTTTGGGATCTCAATGATGCTTGCCCTAAAGACGAATTCCCTCTCCCAATTACTGACGTCATGATCGACAATACATGTGGATTCGAACGAATTTCTTTCATGGATGGGTTTTTCGGATATAATCAAATTCGGATGAATCCTGAAGATGAAAAAATACTTCGTTTCGTACTCTTCGTGGAGTGTACTATTATACAGTCATGTCGTTTGGTCTTAAGAATGCAGGTGCAACTTACCAGCGGGCTATGAGTACTATCTTTCGAGATCATCTGCGAAAGACTGTCGAATGCTATGTTGACGATATTGCTGTCAAAAGTCGTCTCAAGGAAGATCACATTCAAGATTTAAGAACTATCTTCAACCTAATGTGCCAGCATCAACTCAAAATGAACCCTACCAAATCTTTCTTGGGTGTCTCTACTGGCAAATTTCTCGGCTTCGTCATTACCTCAAAGGGTATACACGTTGATCCCGAGAAGATCAAAGCCATTCAAGAGATGCATCCTCCACGCAACCTAAAAGAGCTACGAGGATTCCAAGGTCGACTTGAGTACATCAGGCGGTTCATTTTGAATTTATCTGGATATTGCAGACCATTTACTCAGTTAATGAAGAAAGGTGTATCTTTTGTTTGAACGGAAAAATGTCAACGAATATTTGATGACATAAAGCAGTATTTAATGAGTCCACCGATTCTTATACTACCGGTCTCAGGAATACCCTTCTTAATGTATGTTCGGGCAATAGACCATTCATTGGAAGCTTTGTTGGCTCAGAAGAACAAGAAAGGTCCCGAACAAGCCATCTACTACCTTAGTCGAACAATGATTGGAGCTGAACATCGTTATAGTCTGGTGGAGAAAGAATGTTTAGCCTTAATATTTGTCGTTCAGAAGACAAGACATTACATTATAGGCCAAACTATTCATGTTATATCCTGGGTCAATCCTCTTCGAGTCTTAATGAAGAAGCCAAGTACACTCAATTCTAGGCTTGCCACATGGGCCATATTATTAGCACAATATGATATGGTTTATGTTCCTCAAAAGTCTGTGAAAGGCCAAGCACTTGCTGACTTTTTAGCAGCTCATCCTGTCCTTGAAACATCTTAACTCTATGATGAGATTCCGGACGAAATATTAGAATCAAATATGATCTCAGAAGAATTTCCTACCTGGAGGTTGTTCTTTGATGGAGCTTCTAGAATTGGACCTGGAGGTACCCTTGTTGCTGGAGTGGGAACTGTTCTCGTTTCACCCGATGGATTAGCTATACAAAGGGCTTATTCTTTAGACGAGTCATGCTCTAACAATGTGGCAGAATACAATGCCTTGCTCATTGGACTCCAATTGGCCAAACAACTGGATATTGAATATCTCAAAGTATATGACGATTCTAAGCTGATTGTTAATCAGGTTAGAGGCATATATGAAGTCTAACATCAAGATTTGGTACCATACCATGAAGCAGCAACCAGGATAGATTCTTTATTCAAAGGGTTCTTCATCGAACATGTACGTCGCGCATGTAATACAGAAGTTGATGCCTTAGCTAACCTAGCTGCAGTATTGGAAGTTCCGGTCAAACGACAACAAATGGTTTTTATCTCTAATAGAAAACTATTTTGTGTCGAAAACAACCACAACATTGAATTCAGCAAATAATGATCGTCTTCGACTTCAAGAACTGAAGGCGCTCGACGAGAAAAGGCTATTAGCTTAACAGCACATCGAACTTTATCAAGCCCAGATTTTAAAAGCTTTCAATCGCAAAGTCAGAGTGCGAACATTTCAGGAAGGCGAGTTAGTTCTTACAGTCAGACGTCCTATGACTATGACATATATGAGCAAAGGCAAGTCGGCACTCTGAAAGAGCAGTATATTTCCAGTGAGCATTAGCAAAATGCCCGATGAAGTCTCCATCAGCAGTTCTCATATCCGGGTTCATCAAACAAGGATGGTTTAGCAATAACCATCCGAACAAATAAGTATTTGGCATTTCAGTACAGGGAAATTCCACCGAGTATCCTTATCTTTAGTATAGTGTCCACAAAAGAACACAATCCTGCATTTAGGCGGCAGGTCATGGCTGATAAAAGATCCATCTTGTATCTAAATACAAGATGTATTGCAGCGAACAGGACATCCCGGTGGAATCTGTCAACTGAACTGGCTCCCGGAACTATAAAATGTCGTAGCCATAAAGATAGAAAGCCTACCAGCTGGACTTCTTGAGACATAGGTCTGTAACCCTGTCTATGGTAACTCTGGAGAACATCGCCAGCCTTAAATAGACCCGAGTCCTCAGTCAATGGGACATCTCCATGATTATGTTTTTCCATCAGATATTGCATATCACTCCTATCAAAAGGTTCAAAGAAACGAAGAGTACAGGCTTGACTGTCTAATGGCTTGTCCTCCTATGCATGACCCAAGAACAGATATGGCATCCATTTGGTGATGTAGCAAGTACCCACAGTGGCACTTTCGTAGTAGAGTGAGCAAATTTTGTAGAGACACATCAGCTCTTGGAAAACTGTAATCATCTGGGGATTCTCCTTTCCAGAGCATCCAATTCATCATTTGTAGGTACATATTCTTCATATGGTTTATCACCCATTGGTAGACGAGAGATATGCTCCATCTCGTTAAGAGCAAATCCCATTTCTCCATGAGGCGTCATGAAAGTCCTAGTGCTTTTGTTATATCTCTCTATAAGAGCCAAGAACATGTGAGGGTTCGGTTGAATGCCATATACTGTAGTACACATGGCATTATAGAGGCCCAGATCAATGAGCTTGTCTTTGAATTCCTCCAAAATCCATATGGACAAGCTACTCCAGCGCTTCATCCCAGGGTTTACCAGGCCTGTCATATGCATAGCGCGGTCTGGATATCTTCCTTCTGCTTTCGCAAATGTATTTGAAAAAATAGGTATTCTGATCGGAAGGAGCAGGAAAGAATCCTCGGGAGGAATGCAGCTCGGCCTTAAACCTCTTAAATGTGTACTATATCTTTCAGAAGTACTATAGAAAAGGTCCATGTTCCTCGGACCCAATTTATAGCAGATTTTTCCAACTCTTGCTTGCTGAAGAGGAGTCAGATCCGATGACATCCTTCTAGGATACCTGGCAAAACCAAATTGGGATAATGCCATAGACCTTGATATTTCTGTTAGGTATATGGCTTTGTCCTCCTTTAAGAAATTTCTCGTCTCTTATCTTGCCTTAGGCTGGAAGGTCTTCTTGATGGCATCTCCGAATAAAAAGGCAGGTTTCTTGTGGACTATAGTATCCAAGCTCTGGAGGGGTTCACCGTTCATCAAGTTCAAAAGGGTTTGATTATCTTGATTTATGAGCAGAGTTATTCGTGCTTCGGGACCATCGTATTGAGGGAAAATGACATGAGACAAATTCTCTCTATACTCTGGAACATTAAATGTTGAAGCAAATCTTTCTGCATCTGGGTCTTCCCTGAGATTAATTGCAAAAAGATACAGGAACGTTAGAAGCAAAGCAAAGGTGTACGACTTATTGAGTTGTATATACTTTCTGAGTTGCGCCACGTAATGTGTTGCGCGAAACTTAAGTTGTGAAACATTCTAAGTTGCACAACAACCCAAATTGTGCCACATGCTATGTTGCACGAAAACTCAAGTTGCGCAACATCTCAAGTGATGCCACATACTGAGTTGCGCCTCAATTTTAGTCGTGCAATATTTTAAACTTTGCGCAACAGTATGCGTAACACGGTTCGTAAAGACGAACAGTGTTCAAGAAAAGGGCAACTATACCCTAAGAAGGGGTGGCGCAAAGTTTGTGATACACCATACTCTAAAAAGAGGGGTATAAATCAATCATTGATGACAACACAGTGAACGAGAAAAATCTCTTCGAATCCCACGAATTGTGCCGCTCGAGGTGATTGGGTTGACAGCTGTCATGTACGCCTTGTGAGTTACGCCTAGGCGCAATCTAGACAAAATCCTTTGTTGCGCCTAGGCGCAATCCGAATGACTTCTTCTCAAAAGATGCCACATGTCTAGGCGCAGTCCAATCAGGCGCAATTCAACTTGTTGACTGAAGCTCGCGCAACCTGAGAAAGTTAAGATAATTTTTATTTTCAAAATAGGATGACGTGGCGCACATGCCACTAATCTCTCAAGACATGTCTACTATCCTGTACACGACTACACACATCTCAATCACATGATGCCACGCGTCTAAATACAGTTAGTACACGACTAATAACTGAATGAAAATTGGCACAACAGGAGGTTAGCGCAACCCAATGTGGCGCAATCCAGCCTCGCGCACATCAGAATAACTGCTAAAATAGTTATTTCTTGAACTTTATAAATAGAATTTCCAATCATTACTGGGATACAGGGGGAGATCAAGAACTCTTGCAAAATTGCTACTATATTCTTCAAAGGCTCTAATCTTCAAGTTCACATAGTCCAAGGGATAAAGTGATCGTCTTCTGATCAGATTCCTACAATTATACTTCCCCAGAATTCAAATTATACTTTTGTACTCTTTTTTAAAAGTTTGTAATAGAACAACTTTTTGTTTTGCAAACAATATTCAGGATACCAGGCGAGTACATTCTCTGATCATTTTATATCTTGTTTAGGATTATATTTTCTGCTTTTGATTACTTTACTTGATGCTGACACGTTGGTAACACGGATTAGTACTATATGGATCTTGTCGTGCGATGTTATCCCCTTAGCGGATACATTGGGTATTTCATGTTCGTGTACTTTATCATAAGCATCGTGTACTCCTTGTGTTCGTGTTATTCGTGTACAAATTGTATGAAATCGTGTATACTCATGTGCTCACATAAATATCGTGTACAACTATACTTCTTGTGCAATAACATAACTTAACTGGATCCTTGTGTATTGATTGGGGCGGGGGAGTAGAAGTGGTTATGTATTCAATCTTGTAGATTACTCGTGTACAACCTATGTAGATTACTCGTGTACAACATTGTACCGTTTACATATCCATCTTGTACTCTAAATCACTAGCACTGATAGTTCTCTTATATATTGTAGCTATTTACTTACAGTCTCTCTTTTACATCATATTGTTCTTTCAATTTCATGTATCTTACACTCTAGCATGTTTATATTTTCTAACCTGTTATGACCTGTTGAGATGTATTGTGCTCGCTCCTGTCCTGACTGGACCTGTTGAAAATATTACAGAGGACGAGGCTGAGGCATTCTGTTCCACATATTACGGGACTACCCTAGAGGACTGTACCAGCAACATGACCCCTTAGCATTGGATGACACTCCTTTAGTCTAGGATGTCTTTTACTGTATTTACATTCCTTGGATTACTGTATTTGAGATTTTGAGATGTTATCTGGATTTGTGTTATCTTAGACACTTAGACTTCTATCTGGTTGTATCTCTGTGGATCCATTTTCATATCTATCTATCATTTTATCGTATTCTTCCTTATATGTGATTGAAACTGTATTTTCTATGTCACCTCCATTCAGAGTGTATATACTGTACAGGTACCTTATATATTGTTAGATAATTGACCTAGGACAGCGTTCTACCGTCGACACTACGGCGTAGGTTGGACGTACCCACTTCTCGTGCCCTTACTCTAGGGTGTGGGTCGTGACAGCCAGTTCCTTGTTGATTCGACCTGAAGCAGTGAGCAAAGCAACGGAATCAACTCTGGTCTTCTCTTTCAGAAAGACGAAAGGAGAACCACGGAGTGCAGCAGCTCGAAGAAAAGTTGCTGTCAATACAACTGGTGGAGAAGAGACGACCCTTCATGAGAAGTATAAATGAGATCACCCTCGTGATATGATTCCTAATTTTGTCTCTCCATCGTCCAAGTCTTATGTATAAAGGCCCTTCCTACCATCTTGAGGAAGCCCTTTTAAGCATGAAGAGTTCTAAGCTCTCTGATGTGTGTGTCAAAGGTGGTTCAACTTCATAACATCCAAGATCACCGATACCAGTTCTGGAAATTTTTGTCAGTTGGTCTCCTGTAAGCATCAGAAAGAAGAAGAGAATACAGTAAATGTTCCTTTCTTAGGGCAATTATTAATGTACAATTGAAGCTGAAACATTATGTACGTCCATAGGCATATATTTCGGGAAGAATGAAACAAGAAAGCACGAAAAGCGCCACATGTCGTTCAGAAATTTGTGTTATCAGAATCGAGAAAAGTTAACGTGTCAAGACAGTTACACAACAAAACTCAAATGCGCCAAGATTTAATAAAGTCCAATTTTTTATTTCATAATGGAAAAGAGGACAGACACTACAGACATAGGCGTTATAGGCCATTATATAAAATGACTTTTTTATATCACGTCACTTCTTCTTCCCGTCATCAGTCTAATGCAAGGCAGCGCTCAGTTCCTCCATGTTATGGATTCCTGAGCGATGCTTAAACGAAGGAATCCTTTCCTGCGTTCTAAGGCGCCACGCTCTTCGGAAGAAGATGATGGCCCACCTCTGGAATAAGCGAGTACTGTTGGAGTCAGGCCAAAACAGTCAAGAAAGTTTTTTGCCCTCAGCGACGGGTCAGCTTCTAGCAAGTACTCCGCAGGTGCAGAGTGTAACTTCTTATCAGAAGCTTTGCCATCGACAATGTTGTTCGTCCCCTTCTTCATGTTAGAAACCATAAGAGTGAATTAAGATGAAGGTTGGGTATCATGCTCATATATATAATGAAGGTCAGCCCTCGCCGACTCTTCGTCCGCATATCACTTAACGAGGGAGAAAGTAAAAAGACTTTTTGAAAAAGAGTGCCCCATAAATAGGTTCATCGTTGGAAATGAACCGAGTATTTAAGACTATTTTTAGTCAGGTTGCGCGATACTCACATTATGCCGCACTCAGCATGCGCAGCCATCAGGTTGCGCAACAATCATGATTATATCGCATCTTACCGCTCAAATGAGTCAAATTTATGCTTAAAATACAACATAGATTTTGAAGCATCGTGCAACATGGGTCGACAGTAACCAAACCCTAAAAAGGGAGGTGTAAGTTATGAGTTGTGCCCTACTTTAAAAAAAGTGGGTGCACGACGTCAGGAGCCGGCCAAACCCTAAATAGGGTGATCGATGATCGGGTCTAATGCTTACCTTTCATGGCCGGGTTAACAGTCTCTCGTCATGACAAAGGTGGAACGAACTGACACGCATGTCGCTGCTTTCTGCATGATGAAGCATGAGATACAGGCTCAGCGAAGCCCTTTCCTTTCTTAACACCGAATCTCCTGGGCATTATTAGGGTTTGTCGAAGAAGCTTCTGAATCGGGAAGAAGAAGAAATAGACTGGTTAAAGAAGGAGATAGAGTTTCGAGAAAATTACGTTTGTAAAATGAAAGGCACAGAGTGTAAGGCTATTTATAGCCCAAACAGTTACGCAATCCATGCTGAATAATCGGGCTCGAGTTGACTGATGCAACACAGATAGTTCCCTGGCGCAATCCAAACAAAACTAGCATAATTCAAAGTATTTCAAAATTTTGAAGTATTTTCAAGTTTTGAAAACTTTGAAGGGGGTCTTGTAGAGGCTAAAAATTAAGCTGTGCCACCCATTAAAGTGTTCGATCATCAGATGGTACTAAAACATTATATTGCGCAAAACAATCAAGTTGTGCAGCATCAGGCTGTGCCAACATCATGTTACGCTGGAGTCAGGTTGCGCGAGCACCACGTGGCATACTTCCTCGAGAAGCTGTAACGGCATTATCATTACCTGACAACTGACAGTACGAAGATTAAGGAAAATCTTTTCGAATCCCGCACAACGCAGTGCTCGAAAAGATTTTGTCAGCATGTAATTAATACTGACAGCTGGTTCGTGCAAGTCACTGTATGGCACGAGGATTAATCAATACAGCACAGAAAACCTAGTCAAAGGCGCCAATCGTTGAGTTGCGCCCATGCGCAGCCAGACAAGTTGGCGCCACTTGATCAACTCTTATTTTAAAACAGGGTGACATGGCGCGCAAGCCACCAACTTCGCAGAGCGTGTCCACTACACTGCTCACGATCACGCACATCTCAATCAAACGATGTCACGCATCTATAGCAGTTGGTGTAAATCGCTCGCGCAGGTTGTTACGTTGCTCCCATGCGCAACCTGATGAAGCACGCACAAGGTGATCAAACAGTATTCAGGATAGAGTGACGTGGTGCGCAAGCCACTTACTTCGCAGAACGTGCCCACTACACTGCTCACGACCATGCATATCTCAATCAAACGATGCCACTCATCTATAGTAGTTGGTGCAAATCGCTCGTGCAGGTTGTTATGTTACGCCCATGCGCAACCTGATCAAGCATGCGCAAGGTAATCAAATAGTGTTCAGGACAAAGTGATGTGGCATACAAGCTACTAACTTCGTAGAATGTGCCCACTACACTGCTCACGACCACGCGCATCTCAATCAAATGATGCCATACGTCCACAACTGTTAGTGTAACCGTTCGCACAAGTGAATAGGAGGCGCACAACCTGAAGCACGCGCAATCCAGAATAACTGCTAAACAGTTATTTCAATAACTCTATAAATAGCGTGTCAAATCAATCTTAAAGAAATAGAATAACTATCATAATCTCTTGCTAAAGTGCTATTGCATCCTCCAAAGGCTTGTGTCTTCTATATCACATCGTCCAAGGGATAAAGTGATCGTCTTCTGATCAGATTCCTATAGTTGTACTTTTCCAGAAATTAATTGTACTCTTGTACTCTTTTCTCAGTTTGTAATAAAACATTTTTGTTTTTTCAAACAAGGTGTCCCCAAAATATATGCATTTCAGCCAATGTCTGTGTTAGTATGATTCGATAAACTACAGGTGTAACTTTCTTTCCCAAATTTGACTTGCACACATTAAATATCAAATTTCTATCTAGGCATTCTCAAAGTCTATATACATCCTTTAAATTACTTATTGCTTCATCCATTTTCCCACGATCGCTATCTTTCAAGCCACAACCATTTAACATCAGGGACTATCCAAATAAGTTACTCATCCAAGGAAGATGTTTTGAACATCAGAACTAAGGGTCTAACATAAAACAAACCATATTAAAACTTCATAAAAATCAATATGCAATTTCATGCTTTTAATTTAAGACCACCAATCCTTCCATCTCTTTAAGTACTCTAGCATATTATGGAAATGTTTCAATCCATTCATCTATCATTCAAACAAATTATGAATGCAACTAGCGGTTACTTGATTTCTATTCACCTTGAGTATCATGACTGATCCCACAAGTTTTCAGTTGTTAAATAAATTCCTGAATCCAAAAACATTTTCCACCGAGGCAATTCATCATTTCTAAAAGATCCAATCTGAGGGTCACTCACTATCAATTACTCGAGCCAATAGCACAATTCCATACAACATTCCATCCAACACAACATCCATTTCGTAATGTCTTATTTCAAATTTTCCTTTTAGATCATGAAATTACCAATCAAACTTCTGAGCAATGATCCATCTTTTTAACTCGATACATAGTATTCCATGTTACTCTAGCTAACTTACTTTATATACCGATCCGTCAATTCTGCCATGAGCGGTCAATTCCATCTTTAATGGGAAATTTAATTCCTAGCCTCATTTTTAGTACATCAAGTCTTATTCCGTATTTACAGTTCCAATAGAGGCCAACACATTACTACCCAATTGTCAAACACCTCTGAGGCTTACGTAGCCACATATACTTCCTTAGATCATACTCATCACCATCTCTCGTTCAATACGAAAAGGGCCATCCTATGAGTCGCCAACGGTCATCATATTATTCGGTCAATTCTCTAAGGCTAGCTATACCGACAAGTAAACCTACTCATTTATGTAACTCCCCTAGAATAGACGGCTAATAGGGATGTAATGCCCCAGTCCCAAAATACGTAGGACTAGGAACGTAGACATGCCAGCTGTATTCATACGAAGTATACTCCAATATATGGAAGCCTCGTATAAATACATAAGCTGTAAAATGCAGTAGAACCATAACTAATCTCATCCACAAGAATAAAAGGTTTCATATAATCAACTATGAATTTGTCTTGATACAATATGTTAGGCGGAGACAAATCCACTACCAACAAAATAAAGAAAAGTACATAGAAAATGAAATGAGTGGCGAGCGAAGCGAAGACGATCCAAATGCAATCATCCTCGAAGAAGTAGCGATGATCAAGGCTAAAGCTAGAGCACCTGCGAAAGACAATAGCACACACCTGGAGAGATAACCAGGTCCTCAGAGGGACGTAACAAGACACATAATATCATGCCATATAAACTGAATAAATATTGCTCAAATAAATAAGTCAATCGAATTTATAACATAGTCCAATACGCACCTAATGAACGAGCGTACCATCCCCCCAACCAAACAAGGACAGGAGATGGTAAACTAATTCACGGTAACGTATCTTCCCATGCTATGAATCCAATATGGTATCCGGACCCCAACAAGGTTCAATACCTTCTCATCGAAGTAGTAAGTCATACCTACAACCAAACAAGGACAAGATGTGACGAACTAATCCGCGACAAGTTATTGTTCCAAGCCACGGTCAGATACAAGTACCCAAACCAAAAGTACTCGTACCTAACGGATAAGGGTGCCTATCCATTCTAAGTGAAATGTAGTTAAGAACAATCCTTCCTACGCATGGGCCCTGGCTAAATAGGATCGGCGTAGTCCCCCCTTGGGCACCAGAGGCCCCAGCAGTAAGAGCATGACGTTCCGCAGAATCGTCAGTGGTCGTCAGTAATCATGGGTAGTCTGATCCGCGTCTCCGGCGGAGCTCACGGGTTACAAAAGGGAAAGTGCATCGAAGCCCATACACTAAGAAATTGTCCTCCCCGTCCAATGCCTACTGTGTTGCATCCACAACACAAACCACTATAACCGCTAAGTCAAACTAGCATGCAATCTCTATTTAGCGGTTATTCCTATCGCACGGCTTGTACGTACTGGTGGCCAGCCAATCACGTACTTCCGTGTTCTACATACGACACACAACTTCGTGTTTACAACGTGTCAAGGCCAATGAATGCAACACACTAGATGGTCCCTTAAATCTAGGTTTAATTAGTAAGAAAAATAATACACAACAGAAAATATAAATGAACAGTAAGTTCTAACAGTTATGCCATGTATCACAGTTTATTTTGCATAAAGAAAATAAATAATGCATGAAATATGAGCTAAAATAAATAAACAGCTAATGGCAAGGTGTCTTGCCTGGTAGTACGCCTGGTGTGCTGCGATAATCAATGTGGCACGAACTGCGACTTCGGTGCAACAACTACACAAGGGAATCTCTTTTGGTGATACAGACCGGTGCATCGGGTCCAGAACGGTCAATTTAGTTAGGGTCGACATATGGTAGTACGAAATTGGCGAAAGAATAGGAATAATGGGATTGGTTATGGAAAAGAGGAAATCAAGGAAAATAGGATAAATAAATAATATATATACGATTTTTAGAAAACTATCCTTGAAAAATATGTACTAGTAAAAATTGTTTTTATTTTAGATAAGTATATAAAAACACATAAAAATTACTTCGCAAAACTTTAAGTTTGTCAAAAATGATATTTAGATAGAAGCTATGTTTTTACTATTGAGAATATAGTGGGAATCTAGAAAAGCATTTTTAAGACAAAGCTATAATTTGCCAAATGAATATACTTTTAGATTAATAAATTTGGTCAAAGTTCTTTTTAAAATAACATATAGATTTTGCAAAACCATAAAATAATATAATCTAGTTTAGGCTAAATTCCAGTTTGAAATCAATGCGGGCTAAAACCCTAATTCTATAGGCTTTGCAAGATATTGCAAGCAATAGATATTTAAATAGTAAAATATTATAATACTACTGATATTTATACCTATATAGTGAATAAGAATATAACTAATACATATGATATATTGTCATAAAAAATAATAATGGTAATAGTTATATTAGTAACAACACTAATAATATATTTCCATACAGTATTTTCCTACAAACTAATAATAATAATAATAAAATAATAAAACTGAATCAATTAAAGAAAATAACAACATAATTAATAATAATAATAATAATAATGCTAAAGACTTTGTTGTTCTTGAGCGAACAGTATTCGAGTGATCAGTACAGTTTAAGAAACGAAAAGAGAAAAAGGAAAATAATAAATAAAAGAAAAAAGGAAGAGAGAGAAAGAGAGTTGGAGAGAGGAAGGAAGAGAGAAGCTGGGGAGAGGCGATCGGAAGAGCGGAGCGGGCGGAGGCGCGGACGCTGCGGCGGCGGTTGGGTGCGGTTGGAAGAGAGGGGAAGTCGGGGCTCGGTGGAGAGAAGGGGAAGAGAGGGGGTCGTTGGGTCGGTGCTCCGTCGGCACGCGGTACACTGAGCGAGGCGGCCGGCGGCGCGCAAAGGATCGGGATGTTCTTGGTGGGCGCAGGCGGTCGTGAGCACTCGACGGCGGGGTAGTGGTCACCGGGAGAGGGGAAGATCGGCGGAGCGGGCCGGAGATGGGAGAGAAGGGAAGAGGAGCGGGCGGCGCTACTCTGGTTGGCGGCGAGATCGGGTGGCTAGGGTGGAAGGTCGACCGGCGGTGAGGGTTTTGGCAAGGAGAAGCGCGGGCGGTGGGTCTGGGAGTTCACGGAGGCGCGAAGGACGGCAGTAGAGAGGGGCGGACGGCGGCGAACGGAGTGAGGAGACGGCTCGGTGGGCGGCGACGGGTGGCGTGAGGGGTGACCGGAGGGGTGCATGCGCCTCCGGCGTGGTGGCGACGGCGGTGCTCCGCGCGGGGTGAGGCCTGTCGACGTTCGTCGGCAAATCGAGGGCTCGGGGCTGCACTGCGGCAAACTTTCGCCGGTATGGGACTGGTGCGGTGGTTTAGCGCTTGTGGCGGAGGAGGTTAGTTTAGTTTCTACTTCCTTGCTCCTTGGTGTGGTTTTGGTGTGGTTGACGGGAGTTTAGTTTTGTGTCGGAAGGCTTGGGGTAGTGCCAGCGGCGATGGCCATGATGGCGGTGGTGGTTTGTTCAGGTGGTCGCGCCACTGTGGTGGCGTTGGCGTTGGCGTTGTTTTGATGGACAGGGTGGTTACGGTGGTGGTGGGTGTGCTGCGGTGATGCTGGTGGTGTGTGGGTTCGCCGGCGTCGAACGCCGGTGATGGTCGTGGTTGTCGACGGGTCGGGTGAGGGAAGGCCGGGGTGGCTGACGCGAGTGGAGACGCGGTTAGACTAGGGATTAGAGTTAGGGCTTGGGATTTGAATTGGGTTGTATCGTGTCGGGGTTGTCCGACACGGGGAAGAAGATAATGTATTTGTACAATGAAACACATAGTGAATGGGACACGGACACGGTCACGGACACGGTGCACAGTCTGGATTATGGAAATTTGTGGAAGAATAATGAAAAGTTGGAGGAGTACCTGCCTATTTATAGGATGTGGGAATTCCCAATTAGATAGGAACTAGGAATGTTTAAAACCCAATTTAGATAATCAAATTACTAAATTTAAATCAATTCAAATCCAAATCAAAATCCAATTTAAATTCTAATTTAAATTCCCTTAGTTTAAAATCAAATCAATAAATCAATTTCAATTATTTAACTATTTAAATAAATACATAAATTCAAATCAAGATTTAAATCTCTACAATAAATTCAAAATATGCTTTCCAAAAATACTAATAATATTAATTTCGAAAATTACATTATTATTTAAAATAAACCAATAAATAATTACTAAATATGTATGTAGGTACAAATAATGTTCTCATAATTATGCTTTTCTAGCATACAAATAAAAATATTATTTATTATTAATAATTGTAAAAAAATGTAAGGCTTTATAAACAAAATAACAACTTGGAAATTTTTGGAACAATAACAAAATAATTATTATGTATGTTATTTTGAAACTACAAAAATAGAAAAATAATATTTTCAAAAATATGTACGCTCGCACATAATCGCACTCGTCGAGCAATTTCGAAAAAATAAAATTCGTGCGCAACGTACAATACGACTACGCGACGTACAATACAAAATTTTAAATCAGTACTAAATTTAAAAAAATAAAAAAAATAGTAGAAATTTAGGGGTTTTACATCCTACCCAACTTAAAAGAATTTCGTCCTCGAAATTAAGAATTTGGAGGGGGGTGAAAGGCACAAGGGGGTATCGATAAGGAAGCATAATCAAATCAAGACAAGGGAACGACGTTTAATGAAAACTTGCATTAGCATCGTGATTTCAATAAGGCGAAGATAGTCATGGATTAACGCAAGAAGGAAATGTTTAAGATGACGCGCAATAAAGAATAGTATGGGTTCAAGTAAAATAAAATAATTTAGAGACCTTAAAGTTATGGTCTCTTGAGAGTAGGTTGAGGGCACGATTAGAGAATGAATTAGATTTACTCGATTAGAAGGTCATGACAGTAATTATAGAGCCGAGAAGAAGGGCGAGGAGTTTAGGATGAAGATATAGCAACGTCGAGTGAGAATGGTCATAGCCGATAGGAAGGCTAGAGGAAGTTCTAGTATAACGCCTTCGTCCTCCTAAAATAGGTGAAGGCGAAAGCAATATAGAGTTCCAAGACGATATTATTGAATACGAGTACGTGATTCAAAGACGATCGAATAATTTTAAAGGAATTGTCAGGACAGTCGTGGATGGAACTCTAAAGGACAAGTTTAGCTATGTCCCAACCACGTAGAATAATAGACAAAAACGAACCAAAGTGCACTCGGTTGATCAGACCATCATGCACCGGTTCTGATTAGACAATATGTTAGTGAGCGCGCTCAATAGCATAAGTCATGAACAAACTCGATAAATGGATGAGTTTGCAAAACTAGAATATAGTAGCAACATTAGTCAAGATGGTAAAACATAGGCACGAGAGATTAAGATTTGAAGAATGTAGAATGATTCTAAGTCATACAGTCGTCCTATAGTCTTCTTGTCCAAGTCCTTGGTTGGCTAGACGGATTAGGTCCTCTAAATTCTAGGATCTAAATAAGCTTGCTAATATAAGTCACTAGGTCGAAGGGGTTGCTAGTTCATAAGGTATTCTACCCAACTTAAAGAATTAAACTAATGGTGTTTTGGGACAACTAACTAGTAGGGTGAATCTCTAGCAAGCACGAAGGGAAGTTAAGAATAGGGATGGAAGGAAGCAAGCAAGATGCAATTGATGAGTCAAACGGTAGATAAAATCAAGGAAAGATATCAAGTATGTGGATGAGATCCTAAACTTCTAATCCTATTCGCAGGCTTGCTTGGTACGGTAAAGTAACCAAACAATTTATCTTGACCTGCATGGGCCACCACAAAAATATGTAACGCCCCAGTCCCAAAATACGTAGGACTAGGAACGTAGACATGCCAGCTGTATTCATACGAAGTATACTCCAATATATGGAAGCCTCGTATAAATACATAAGCTGTAAAATGCAGTAGAACCATAACTAATCTCATCCACAAGAATAAAAGGTTTCATATAATCAACTATGAATTTGTCTTGATACAATATGTTGGGCGGAGACAAATCCACTACCAACAAAATAAAGAAAAGTATATAGAAAATGAAATGAGTGGCGAGCGAAGCGAAGACGATCCAAATGCAATCATCCTCGAAGAAGTAGCGATGATCACGGCTAAAGCTAGAGCACCTGCGAAAGACAATAGCACACACCTGGAAAGATAACCAGGTCCTCAGAGGGACGTAACAAGACACATAATATCATGCCATATAAACTGAATAAATATTGCTCAAATAAATAAGTCAATCGAATTTATAACATAGTCCAATACGCACCTACTGAACGAGCGTACCATCCCCTCAACCAAACAAGGACAGGAGATGGTAAACTAATTCACGGTAACGTATCTTCCCATGCTATGAATCCAATATGGTATCCGGACTCCAACAAGGTTTAATACCTTCTCATCGAAGTAGTAAGTCACACCTATAACCAAACAAGGACAAGATGTGACGAACTAATCCGTGACAAGTTATTGTTCCAAGCCACGGTCAGATACAAGTACCCAAACCAAAAGTACTCGTACCTAACGGATAAGGGTGCCTATCCATTCTAAGTGCAATGTAGTTAAGAACAACCTTCCTACGCATAGGCCCTGGCTAAATAAGATCGGCGTAGTCCCCCCTTGGGCACCAGAGGCCCCAGCAGTAAGAGCATGACATTCCGCAGAATCGTCAGTGGCCGTCAGTAATCATGGGTAATCTGACCCGCATCTCCGGCGGAGCTTACGGGTTACAAAAGGGAAAGTGCATCGAAGCCCATACGCTAAGGAATTGTCCTCCCCGCCCAATGCCTACTATGTTGCATCCACAACACAAACCACTATAACCGCTAAGTCAAACTAGCATGCGATCTCTATTTAGCGGTTATTCCTATCGCACGGCTTGTACGTACTGGTGGCCAGCCAATCATGTACTTCCGTGTTCTACATGCGACACACAACTTCGTGTTTACAACGTGTCAAGGCCAATGAATGCAACACACAAGGTGGTCATTTAAATCTAGGTTTAATTTGTAAGAAAAAATAATACACAGCAGGAAATATAAATGAACAGTAAGTTCTAACAGTTATGCCATGTATCACAGTTTATTTTGCATAAAGAAAATAAATAATGCATGAAATATGAGCTAAAATAAATAAACAGCTAATGGCAAGGTGTCTTGCCTGGTAGTACGCCTGGTGTGCTGTGATAATCAATGTGGCACGAACTGCGACTTCGGTGCAACAACTACACAAGGGAACCTCTTTTGGTGGTACAGACCGGTGCATCGGGTCCAGAATGGTCAATTTAGTTTGGGTCGACATATGGTAGTACGAAATTGGCGAAAGAATAGGAATAATGGGATTGGTTATGGAAAAAAGGAAATTAAGGAAAATAGGATAAATAAATAATATATATATGATTTTTAGAAAACTATCCTTGAAAAATATGTACTAGTAAAAATTGTTTTTATTTTAGATAAGTATATAAAAACACATAAAAATTACTTCGTAAAACTTTAAGTTTGTCAAAAATAATATTTAGATAGAAGCTATGTTTTTACTATTGAGAATATAGTGGGAATCTAGAAAAGCATTTTTAAGACAAAGCTATAATTTGCCAAATGAATATACTTTTAGATTAATAAATTTGGTCAAAGTTCTTTCTAAAATAACATATAGATATTGCAAAACCATAAAATAATATAATCTTGTTTAGGCTAAAATCCAGTTTGAAATCAATGCGGGCTAAAACCCTAATTCTATAGGCTTTGTAAGATATTGCAAGCAATAGATATTTAAATAGTAAAATATTATAATACTACTGATATTTATACCTATATAGTGAATAAGAATATAACTAATACATATGATATATTGTCATAAAAAATAATAATGGTAATACTTATATTAGTAACAACACTAATAATATAATTCCATACAGTATTTTCCTACAAACTAATAATAATAATAATAATAATAAAATAATAAAACTGAATCAATTAAAGAAAATAACAACATAATTAATAATAATAATAATAATGCTAAAGACTTTGCTGTTCTCGAGAGAACAGTATTCGAGTGATCAGTACAGTTTAAGAAACAAAAAGAGAAAAAAGAAAATAATAAAAAAAGAAAAAAGGAAGAGAGAGAAAGAGAGTTGGAGAGAGGGAGGAAGAGAGAAGCTGGGGAGAGGCGATCGGAAGAGCGGAGCGGGCGGAGGCGCGGACGCTGCGGCAGCGGTTGGGTACGGTTGGAAGAGAGGGAAAGTCGGGGCTCGGCGGAGAGAAGGTGAAGAGAGGGGGTCGTTGGGTCGGTGCTCCGTCGGCACGCGGCGCACTGAACAAGGCGGCCGGCGGCGCACAAAGGGTCGGGCTGTTCTTGGTGGGCGCAGGCGGTCGTGAGCACTCGGCGGCGGGGTAGCGGTCACCGGAAGAGGGGAAGATCGGCGGAGCGGGCCGGAGATAGGAGAGAAGGAAAGAGGTACGGGCGGCGCTACTCTGGTCGGCGGCGAGATCGGGTGGCTAGGGTGGAAGGTCGGCCGGCGGTGAGGGTTTTGGCGAGGAGAAGCGCGGGCAGTGGGTCTGGGAGTTCACGGAGGCACGAAGGATGGCAGTAGAGAGGGGCGGATGGCGGCGAACGGAGTGAGGGGACGGCTCGGTGGGCGGCGACGGGTGGCGTGAGGGGTGACCGGAGGGGTGCATGCGCCTCCGGCGTGGTGGCGACGGCGGTGCTCCGTGCGGGGTGAGGCCTGTCGACGTTCGTCGGCAAATCGAGGGCTCGGGGCTGCGCTGCGACGAACTTTCGCCGGTATGGGACTGGTGCGGTGGTTTAGCGCTAGTGGCGGAGGAGGTTAGTTTAGTTTCTACTTCCTTGTTCCTTGGTGTGGTTTTGGTGTGGTTGACGGGAGTTTAGTTGTGTGTCGGGAGGCTTGGGGTGGTGCCAGCGGCGATGGCCATGATGGCGGTAGTGGTTTGTTCAGGTGGCCGCGCCACTGTGGTAGAGTTGGCGTTGGCATTGTTTTGATGGACAGGGTGGTTGCGGTGGTGGTGGGTGTGCTGCGGTGATGCTGGTGGTGTGTGGGTTCGCCGGCGTCGAACGCCGGTGATGGTCGTGGTTGTCGACGAGTCGGGTGAGGGAAGGCCGGGGTGGCTGACGCGAGTGGAGACGCGGTTAGACTAGGGATTAGAGTTAGGGCTTGGGATTTGATTTGGGTTGTATCGTGTCGGGGTTGCCCGACACGGGGAAGAAGATAATGTATTTGTACAATAAAACACATAGTGGATGGGACACGGACACGGTGCGCAGTTTGGATTGTGAAAATTTGTGGAAGAATAATGAAAAGTTGGAGGAGTATCTGCCTATTTATAGGATGTGGGAATTCCCAATTAGATAGGAACTAGGAATGTTTAAAACCTAATTTAGATAATCAAATTACTAAATTTAAATCAATTCAAATCCAAATCAAAATCCAATTTAAATTCTAATTTAAATTCCCTTAGTTTAAAATCAAATCAATAAATCAATTTCAATTATTTAACTATTTAAATAAATACATAAATTCAAATCAAGATTTAAATCTCTACAATAAATTCAAAATATGCTTTCCAAAAATACTAATAATATTAATTTTGAAAATTACATTATTATTTAAAATAAACCAATAAATAATTACTAAATATGTATGTAGGTACAAATGATGTTCTCATAATTATGCTTTTCTAGCACACAAATAAAAATATTATTTATTATTAATAATTGTAAAAAAATGTAAGGCTTTATAAACAAAATAACAACTTAGAAATTTTTGGAACGATAACAAAATAATTATTATGTATGTTATTTTGAAACTACCAAAATAGAAAGATAATATTTTCAAAAATATGTACGCTCGCACATAATCGCACTCGTCGAGGAATTTCGAAAAAATAAAATTCGTGCGCGACGTACAATACGACTACGCGACGTACAACACAAAATTTTAAATCAGTACTAAATTTAAAAAAATTAAAAAAATAGTATAAATTTAGGGGTTTTACAAGGGACCATACTAATTGCTTACCTAAGGCCAAACAATCAACCGACAGTTCCAAAAAACTCTACCCAAACCTATGGGTATAAACTCAATCTGAATAATTAATCGCTATTATCGGCTATGCCGATAATTGGTTATGCAGCACACGGTATCTAGGGTCAAGTCTATCTATCCATGGTCATCCTCAAGGAACTAACTCCCAAAGAGGCTCATTCTATACTTACCCAACAATCAAATAAGATTGATCCAGCAACATTAGCGTCTAAATCCCAATCCGGCATACCATTTTCTAGTAATCCAATTTTAATTCCATCCTTCAATATTCCTATCGCACAATCCTCTAACCATATTTTTATCCATCTAGATTCTTTATCTCATATTTTGATTCCTTCGTATCCACACTGATCCATATGCCAAGGTTCACTATTCAAGGGTCATCAATTCCATCATTATATTTACCTTCAATTCGGTCAATCAATTCTTTACTTTTGTTGTATCCATATTCATTCCGATAGAGTCTCAACAAAATCATCGAATCACATTAACCTGTAGAAGCATGAAAAATATAAGGTTCATGCGGATTATAAATTACCGCATAGGTACTTTGGGCCAAACAGGTCCACATAAAGGAAAGCCGTATGACTGGTTCAATAACATATGCGGCCCGTCGACAACCAGCTGCAGAAGGAAGATATGCGGCCAAGAGGAGCAGTTCGTCTGATAAAACTGACAAGTCCTGACAAAAATGATAGCTCTGACACTTCGACAAAAAGATAAGACGTGAGACATCGCCCAAAAGCAGGGTTCGTATGCCTTCATGCGACCAGAAGGAGTGTCATCTAAGCCGTATGAACCTTATGCGGCTCAGACATATGCGAACCCAAAGTCTCCAAACTTCATACAGCCAAGAGTAGCTGTGATCCAAGCCGCATGAGCTTTATGCGGCCAAAATACAGAATCTATGCGGCTTAAATCCTTAAGCTATGTCTGGGCTAAGGAAGTCTGCGACCTAAGCCGTATGAGTCTCATGCGGCCCCACATGGTCAAAAACTGAGATATTTATGTGGCTAAAAGAAAATGATCCCTGTGACAGGACACGTGGCAATCTGATCAAGTCCTAAACTACCCAGATTTGCTGCAAAAAATCCTAACAAATCGACAGATGGTAGCCAAAGAGCGGGTCTTTGCGTGCCAATCAGCCACGTGGCCGCAGGCCATCTACGCGGCTCAACATACATTCTATTATAAATAGCAGGGTGCCACACCACTGCAAAAGGCTGGCAAACTTCAAGAAAGCAATTTCTTAAAGATCAAAAGACTGCGTCA
Organism: Iris pallida; assembly: GCA_029216955.1. Classification (NCBI taxonomy): domain Eukaryota; kingdom Viridiplantae; phylum Streptophyta; class Magnoliopsida; order Asparagales; family Iridaceae; genus Iris; species Iris pallida. The sequence continues at coordinate 2,641,306 of JANAVB010025600.1, forward strand.
GATAGTCCACAGAGTAAGGCAAAGTTGATAGCACTTTCCCGAGCCTCCACCGTCACCCCCAGAATCAAAACTAAACAATTGTACTTAGATTGTTTCCTAGGATTTTTTTTCTAGACTTTTCTTTGTACAAGCGAGTTTGCAATCAATTTCAGTGTTCTGTAATACCTGTCTTTGATTTTTTTATGGTAAACACAATGGCGACTCTGATGGGGACGTCCTTCTCTTCTGGTGAGAAGCTGGTGACGTAATCTGACACGTCCAAGATCGGCTCTACGCAGCAAATGCTTGTGGTTCGTTTCGACCAACAAGCCTTCGAAGAAATGCTTCCTGAAGGGAGCGCCAGCCCGTCTCAGAAGCGAGCCAACCCAAAGAGGACTCACAAGACGTCGGTACGCAAAACTATTGCCCCCGACCAAGTTCTCGAAGAAGCTCCGTCTGCAGCCCAAGACAGTGGCCAGAACTCTCCTGCGACTTTATTTTCGACCGAAGAGGACCCCACTGTCCCCAAATCCAGCAGAGGAAAATACTACAATACTGAGTTTTTGGGGACACAAGAGAAATCCATGCGGACAAAGAAGAAGTCGCATAGAGGAGATCGACAGTCTGTCCATGCGGCAGCCGACTCTGGTCGCAGGAAGACAACTCATGCGGCAGGCAACTCTGGCCGTAGGAAGATGGTCCATGTGGCAGGCAGCTCTAGCCGCAGGAAGGTAGCCCATGCGATAGCCAATCCTGGCCTCAGACAGGATGTCTCATGCGGCCATGTCAGAAGCTCTGTGTTCGACCGCCTCTCATGTGGGCCCGACGCCATGCGGCCCACTGGGGATGTTGGATGTATCAATCTGGACACTTTTTTCTATGCGCCTTCGGGTGCTAAGTCAAAAAAGTCTAGGGCAGTACGAGCCCAACCAGCCGAGTCAACTGTCCAAGTTGCTGACTGTCAGCGGGCCTTGTTGACTGTTACACGGGCTCCTGATGGAAAGTTGTACAGAACCACCTGCATCCAGTCCCCCACGGCTAACGGACAGGGTAGGTCTTTAAAGTCTCCCCCTAAAGATCCAGAGCAAGTACTTTTACTAGCCACGGATCATGGAGCAAACATGATGCCTAAGCACCCGTGCGCTCGAAATACCTGAGTTCACAAGTTTGGTGCAAAGGTAGTGCAGCTTCCTACCGACTTACGTGATGTGATTACTCGCAAACGTAAGACGGTAGCGTCGACATGCAATGAGTCCCTCTTTGGGCATCGTTGTACCCAATTCATCATCAACTGCTGCTGCGACAAATCAGTAGCACCTGAAGATCAGCAGTCAGTTTTTCAGCGACTGCAGCACCCAGCACCTGTCCGACAACGGTTCAAGAAATAGGTATAAATTCTAGGGGACAAGGAGTTTCCTTTTGCCTCCTGTAATTCAACTCAAAAGGTTCCTCCTGGCAAGGGAGAAAAGAAGATAGGCTTTTCCAGCCCGGCCATCTCAGCCAGTATTGCAAGGAGGCCCTCATCTGGGGGGTTCCTATCGACAACCACAGGGGGTATCTATTTAGGCACTCGATCCAAAAAGAAGCTTTTGGCACCCGGGGGTGAGTCTTCGGCTTCCTTAATAGTAGAGAAGCTGGAGGTAGCAGTCACCTCAATATATGCGACAATCCAGTGTACCAAGAGCACATACAGGGGGTAGAGGTCCCCCAGAACTGTACAACAGACTTAGATTTCCCTGAGGGCCACCACCCTCACCAAGACGATGCGACTTCCTGCACAGGGGGTAGCACCCCTTTCGAGTCAGAGGAATATGATATTCTGACATTCCCTGACGATTTCTCTATATAAGGGTATGGCACAGAGAGTACCTCTGCCACAATCCCTTCCACCTCTACCCACGTGAGGACAGTCTTTATGGCTGATGATGGTCATGAAGCACCTTCTGATCGACAGCGGCTAGAAGTGCTGGAAGCTATGCTCCTGTCCTTGGTCAAGTCCGTAGACGAGATCAAAGCCGCATTGCCAACTCAACCAGCAAGGACGCCCGGACAAACAAGCTTGGGACCCGCAGTCAACGCGGACTCAAACACGACCGCCCCTCCTTTGGGTGATGATCCCTTAGCAGCATCCATTCCTTCAGCTGCAGATGAAGCCAAGGAGGCAAGAAGAAAAGTCCAGGAGCTTCGAGCAATGTTCAATGCTTGAGACTCCTCTCGGGATCTCAGAATATGGCAGTCATATCCCGTTGCATGGAAAGACGTACCTTTTCTACCACGGTATAAGTCGTTCCATATTGATTCTTATGACGGAAAGACCTTTGCTAGTCGGTACATGACTTACTTTGAGGTCACAACCGACCACTTGTCGCATAGTAACGCCATCCTCGCACGATTATTCATCGGAGCATTAGAGGGGATTGCGTTCGACTGGTACCGCAACCTTTCCGACAACTGCATCAATTCTTTTGACGGCTTCAAACACATGTTCCGGGAAAGATTCTACGAAGTGGGGCATGATATAACAATGTCATCTCTTATGGACGTCGTTCAGGAAGAAAGGGAGCTAACAAGGAACTATATCGAGCGGTTCCGCCAAACCGTAATGAGATTGCCCCAAGACAATCCCGAGAGCTCCTTGATTGAAATCTACCATAAGAAGCTGCTTCCTGCAATTTAGCCTCTAGATGGGTGACGATCAGTTCAGGGATTGGACGACCTTCATCATAAGTGCTACCAACGCAGAGGCAAAATTGAAGAAGGCTCGCCAGTTCGTATTACACATCCTAGACGAAGAAGATAAGGGCAGACGTCCTGGTTCCACCTCTAGTAACAATAACAGTGGCGCCACCACCAACCAGGATATTAAGGGCAAACAGGCCTTGGTCGCTGATGCGACTCAGAAGCCCGAACAAAAATAGACAGAAGGTCCGTGGCCCAAGGTTAATTACTCATTTGAAGATAGTCATGTCAAACCTATCTTTGATATGATCTTACAAAGGGGTAGGATCCAGCTCCCTCCACCAAGGTGCGAGCCCCAAGCTGCAGAAATGGAGGACCCAAAGTATTGTCACTTCCACCGCTATGTCCATCATGCCACTCATGATTGCTTCCAATTGAAACGGTACATTCAGAGTCTTATCGACTCCAAACCTCTGTCGATAGACTTTGAAGAGGTTACCGTGGCGACAAACATGGTGTCTATTCAGTTCGGTGATGTCCCTCCAACAAGCACTCTAGAAGGGGTCATACATGTCCCTCGGGCAACGATGGAGGTTACTAATCATCCATCCGTCCGGAGCCAGACATCTGGATTGGTACCCCTCACCACATCACGAGGAGAGATCATGTAGGTGCATCCATACTTGGTGCCCAAAGTTACCCAGGGGGTGTCATCTCCTACCAGCAAGAAAAAGGACAGGAAGTCTAGATCCTGCCATACAATTTCAACCGAGGCTGAGGAAGCTGCAAATATTGTTACCCGATCTGGAGCCCAAGTCCAGCCCGTACGGGATAGTTCAGCCGAAGATCCTCAACCAGCAACATTGCCTCCCTCTGATGTTCTAAGGCCATCTCAGCCTCCACTGGCGGATAAGTCCAAAACAAAGAAAACCCGCTTCGGCAGGCCACTCCGTAATGATGCACCTCAGGGACTGAAGAGACTTTACAACTTCGACATATTAGCACAATTAGCTAATACGCCAGCAAAGTTGTCACTATACGAGCTCCTAAGGATCTCCAAGGATCTTCGTGTCGCATTAAGCGAAGCACTCCAGAATTATGACGCCTACTTAGCTCAGGTCAAACCTCCAGGGGAAGACCCGCCAGCAGATTTACAGGGCGGCGAAAGCACAGATGCAATGTCCAACATCATATTTACTCCTCAGGACATGTTGATCAAGACCAATTTATATGATCGCCCTTTATACTACACTGGATACATAAGCGACATCAAGGTGGATCGGATGCATATTGACCCTGGCTCGTCAATAAGCATCATCCCGAAAAGCCTGCTCCAACTTCTTGGCAACCCTATGCATCGGCTAGCAGCAACCAACACTGCCATTAGCAGTTTTAACTCGGGAAGAAGCTATCCCCTAGGGAAGATCCGGTTGAAGTGCCAGATTGGTGACCTGAAGACGGAAGTTACCTGCTACGTCAAAGATGCAGACACCTCCTACAACATCCTCCTGGGATGTCCGTGGATACATAACTATATGATCGTGCCATATACCCTTCACCAGTGTTTCAAGTATGTCAGTAAGAACGGTTTCGTGAAAACTAAATTTGCCGACATTGATCCCTTCAAAAGGGTTGAATCTTATTACTCTTCGTAGGCTTGTCTATATGACGAATCCAGGAAACATATAACTGACGAGCAGGAAGCCATCAAAGGGCCAGAAGAACCCTTAGAATTCGTCTCCAAGCCCGCAAACCGGGCAGGGCCGTACCCCTTGTCGCAACCTTGCATAAAGAGGTACTCGGTTCTTCTGCCACACCTATGCAGTTGGAACAAATGGTCATCCGACTCCCGAGATCCAGCCAGGAGCCAAAACCTGTTATAGGGCCAATGGTGATCCGGCTGCCGAAGTCCAATCAAAGGCAACAGGAAGATGCAAGGCCCTCGGTAACACCGATGGTAATCCGATTGCCAAAATCTACTCTAAGGCGACCGGAAGACACAAAGTCCCTTGTTGAGCCAATTGCCATCCGTCTTTCCAAGACGAGCCAGCAGCCAAGTGTCGATCCAACACTCTCAGGCAAGTCAATACCTCAAGCGAAACCCTTGGTGGTCAAGTTGCCCAAGACAGCATCCCGACCTCTAAGCTCGCATGAGGTAGCCAAGGAGGACGAAGAACTCGCCAAATACTTGGTTACACAGGTGGATAGCCCCTCTCCTGATGATGTAATACCTGTGGATAAAATTCCTTAATTCATCAATAAGAGGCTGCCGTTAGAATATTCTGAGTATGATAAGCCAAATCTAACGTATGCCGTACGGGACAGTCTAGACGTTAGCCTGCACACACGGGTGACAACCGTCCATACCCCAAATCGACTTTCACCCATAAAAGGTGCTTACTTCTCGATTCGAGACAGAAGAAGATAGGATCACACAATCATCTTTGGCCGAAAAGAAGGTCCTTAATCTTTCACGCCACAAGAATCCGACCTCGGACCCGACGCTGGAAGACTACCGCTCTACTTGTATAGTCCTCAAGCCAAATACTTCATGCAAAAGCAGGGGTACGACATGGAGGCTACCTCGGGTCTAAATCATGATAGTGGTCGACGATTGCCTCTACAGCCGCCGGCATCGGTAGGGAAACATCAGGATCATTATCATAAATCCAGACGCGGCCTCGGGTATGTTACTCCACCAACAATGCCTAAAAGTTCTGATGAAGAATGCGAGTGGCACTCTCATTCGTCTGAGTCACCCATTTACGACTCTGATAGCAGTATTAGAGATATATTCAGACAGATATTATCTGTCAATATGACATCCACTGATATCGAAGAGGAAGACGAAGACCTACTGAACCACTTGAGTTTGAGCCGTAGGTCCACAACTAGATGCACAATGGGAGAAATGCTTTGAACTTCGTGATCCTCCTACTGAGGATGAGGTTACGCAAGTTAACTTCGGTGATGAAACCTCTCCAAAGCCAATCTTCGTCAGTAAAAGCCTGACAGACGACGAGTGGGAGTCATTGTTACAACTCGTCAGAGAATACATCGACGTCTTTTTCTAGAGCTATGAAGACATGCCAGGGCTAAATCCTAAAATTGTACTTCATAAGCTCAACATTTATCCAGATACAAAACCAGTCAAACAACAGCGACGGCAGTTTCATCCAGACATCATGAATTCCATTAAAGTAGAAGTAAAAAAGCTTATAGGTAGCGGTTTCATCTGTGAAGAGCAGCACCCAGACTGGGTATCCAACATAGTGCCAGTCATCAAAAAGAATAAGAAAATCCAAATTTGCATCGATTTTTGCAATCTGAATACGGCATGCCCTAAGGATGAATTCCCTCTTCCGATCACCGATATAATGATCGATAATACGTGTGGCTTCGAGCGCATGTCCTTTATGGATGGATTTTCATGATACAATCAAATCAAGATGTCTCTTGATAATGAGAAGCATACATCATTTCGAACGTCGATCGACGTATATTGTTATACGGTCATGCCCTTTGGCCTGAAGAACGCCGGTACGATATATCAATGGGCTATGAGTGTCATCTTCAGAGATCATTTGCACAAGACGGTGGAGTGTTACGTTGACAACATCGCCATCAAGAGCCGCTCCAAAAATGATCACTTACATGATTTGAGAACAGTGTTCGACCTCATGCGGGCACACAACCTGAAGATGAATCCCACCAAGTCTTTCTTGGAGGTGTCCAGCGGAAATTTCTTGGGCTTCATCATTACTTCCCGGGGCATCCACATAGATCTCGATAAAACAAAAGCAATCCTGGAAATGAATCCACCAAGGAATCTCCGCGAACTCCGCAGCCTTCAAGAAAGACTAGCCTATATCAGGAGGTTTATATCTAACCTCTCAGGGCGATGTCAACCCTTCACTCAACTCATGAGGAAAGGTGTCTCTTTTGTATGGAACGAGGAATGTCAGCATGCCTTCGATGATATTAAGGAGTACCTGATGAATCCGCCAGTTCTGGTAGCCCCGGTCACCGAAAAGCCCTTTCTGCTCTATGTACGGACGATAGAACACTCCCTCGGTGCTTTGCTAGCACAGAATAATGACGCGGGATATGAACAACCCATTTACTATCTCAGCCGGATGATGGTAGGACCGGAACATAGGTACACCGTCATGGAGAAGGAGTACCTTGCCCTAGTATTCGCCATTCAAAAAACACGACACTATGTGACAAGGCAGACCATCCATGTTATTTCATGAGTTAATCCCCTCATGGTTCTCATGACCAAGCCAGGCGCACTCAGTTCTCGTCTAGCCACCTGGGCGATACTATTATCCCCATACGACATGGGTTTTGTTCCTTAGAAGGCTATCAAAGGCCAAGCCCTGGCTAACTTCTTAGCAGTCCATCTAGGCTCAGAAACAGCCAAAATTTATGAAGAAATTCCTGATGAAGTCGTCGCCTCGAACATGACTTCGTACGATGCTATTTGGCGAATGTTCTTCGACGGTGCTTCAAGAACGGGGCCACAAGGTGATATCGTCGCTAGAGTCGGGGTGGTATTAATTTCTTCCTCTAGACTAGTAGTCAATCGGGCATATTCTCTTACAGAACCCTGTTCGAACAATGTAGCCGAATATAACGCTCTAGTCATCGGGCTCCAACTCGCAAATGAAGTGGAGATCAGGTACCTGGAAGCATATGGTGACTTGCAGTTGGTTGTTAACCAGATTCGAGGTTCATACGAGGTTCGCAACGAGGACCTAATTCCCTATTATTTTATTTAACAAAATGCCTAAATTGGCTTTTGAAAGAAAACAAGAAAAAATACAAAAGTACAAATTGTTTCTGAGAAGTATTGCTATAAAAGTCTGATCTGAGAGCGATCACTTTGTTTCTTGGACCACACGATGATGATGAAGAGAACTGCTTGAAGAAGATGAACAATTGAAAGAATTAAGTCACCAGAAAGGTATTGACACAACGGCACTGATGGCACAGTCGAATGCTTTCCTGCTCTATTTCACCTTATTCTTAAGAAAAAGTTGAAGAAATGCTTCTGGGAATATCACTCTGAAAGTATAAGTTTTCTCAGAATCTCCTCATTTTTATCTCTCTTGATGATGTCTTCTTGTGTTAAAAGTAAGTCTATTTATAGACTAGACCCCTTGTGCGTAAAAAGCAACAAAATTGGGTCTCTACGCAAGTAACTGTCACCCACGATTGAAAAACCAAACTTTACGTGTGATGACACGTGTCCCATATAGAGTTGTGATCTCAACGCATGGTGACACGTGTCCCACAACTTCAACAATATGGAGAGAACACGTACACACGTTCCTCGATAAGTGTGGCATGAAAGCCACATATGCAGACCACGTTCTCACATAGCCATAAAAGATTGGGCGTAAAAATGACCCAAAATAGACTTCCTACGTAAAGTAGCAGACTGGGTGTAAAATAACTCAAAAATAGACTTCCTGCGTAAAGGGGCTGAAAAGTAGCCTTGAGCGTATAATTAGCTCAAATAAACTCTATGCACACAAAAGCCTTGAGCGTAAAGACTCAAAATAGCTTTCATGCGTAAAGGAAATGATCTCTTGAGCGTAAAGTAGCCCATCTGCATGCTAAAAGACAAGTGTTGGGTTTGGTAAAAAAATCTTATCGGCTTCTGTGCAATATTCTGTCAGAAAATCATACTCTCAGATCATATCACGCGCATTAAATGCAGTCTGACAGCCTGTCTCTTGCGTAAAAGCTGAGAATGGCTCTCGCGTAAAAAAGCTCACATAGAATTTTGAATCTGACTCAATAGAGTCTTTTAATGAGCCTTGCGTAGAGTCTTGTTTGCCATTGATTGTAAAAGTACAGAACAATTATCGGAGGACTGAACTTAGACTCACAATACAAACTCGCTTGTACAAAGAAAGCCTAGGGACGAAAACCTAGGTACAGCAATCTAAGTACAATTGTTTATTTTAGATTCTGGGGGATGACGATAGAGGCTCGGGAAGGCGACGGCAGCCCTGCCTTACTCCTTGGACGATCGGTATGCAGCCTTGGCTCCTTGTGTGAAAATGGTTGGCGTTGACGAAGAAGGGCTCTTTTTGCTCCTCTGTTGCTCTCCTGGCTTCTCTCTCTCTGCGTATTTTCTTTCTGGCTCTGTATTTTTTTATTCTTTTGTTGCCGGTGGTGTCTTTATAGAGAAATGATGCTGGCTATTTATAAGAGTGGGGTATGATCATTACGGTTTGCTAATGATCATTTATTTGGAATGTCGGTGCTCCTTTAATCTATCTGAACCCTTGATCCTGATTACAATGAATCTAGGCCATTAATGCGGATAGCACCGAATCTTGTGAGCAATTAATGTTAACTGCTTTAAATCTTCATGATGGATTATACTAATGTCCGATTGCTCGCCACGTGTCCTATTGGCTTTATGATAAATGATATACCTTGATCTCGGTAATTATGAGGATGACGTCAAATATATTTGTTGAGATTCGGTTAAATCCTTGATTGATCTGATGCTACGTGTTTTAGTTGTGGGGCCTGTCAGAGCCGCATAGGATAGGCAAGACTTGAACCACAGGGAGGTAATCTTCATGAGCCGCATAGGACAACGCCTTATTGAGCCGCAGGGGATGATCTCTCAATGAGCCGCATATGCGTAATCTCTACGAGCCGCATAGGCTAGCGTTGTATTGAGCCGCAGGGACTGGGCTCTCGGTGGGCCGCATATGGCTGATTTTTGCTGGCCATATAGGATGACTTCTTAGTGAGCCGCATAAAGCTGTTCTCATTTAAGCCGCATGAGACATGCCACGTGGCAATCTAGGACCTCTGTCGGATCAGGTCAGAGATTTTCTTCTTTTCCCGAAAAGTCTGTCATTATGGCAGAACCATTATGACGCTTTATGTCAGAGCCGTCAAGATCGTTGAGTCGTGTCAGGGCATTAAATGAGGCCACTACTCAAATGGCCAGTTGTAGGAAGGGATCCCAAGGGGGAATGTGGCGTCGATCGGGCCGTATATTCCTGCTGTACCGCATACACTCCCGAGCCGCATGAGACTGAGAGTCTTCTTTGAATTGCATAAGGCAGCTCCTGTATGAGCCGCATGGGCTTCTTCCCAGAGCCGCATGGACCATTACTCTGATATTTTCTATGCTTCTACAGGACCCCCTTCAAAGTTTTCAATTTGCAAAATTGAAACACTTTGAATAAGAAGCATGGCCCCGTTCATGCCGCATAAGTGTCTCAGCCGTATAGACTCATCTGGCCACATGGGTTCTTTGCCACGTGTCCTGACTACGTGTGCAAATCTTCATTAAATGCTCTTGATTCATTTTGAATTAACGCCGTCTTTTGGGGGAGGATCCCAAGGGTTGGTTTTGCCTTGACCGAAGCATTTTTGCCTTTATCTTTTGAACAGTGCGTAATTCGAGGCGTAATCCGAGACGTTTGTTCGTTTTATGGGTCTTTTTCGCCTATAAATAAGAGTCTTTTACTCCCTTGGAGGTTTTTTTTACCTTCTCTCTTTGCTCAAATTCCCTGTTGCCGACTTTGCTCTTCGTCTTCTTCCTTCATCGATCGACAATGGCTCCCAAGAAGGCTGCTGCTGCTATGGGCAAGAAGGCCGCATCACCTTCTGCGACAGCGAAGGGCAAGAAGGCTGCGTCTTCATCGACTGCGGCGGCGAACGTGGCGGCTCCTCCGCCGACTGGCGTGCCTGCTTTTTACCTCGACGTCCACCCGCCTATCGATGGTAAGGGTCGTCTGAAAACCCTAACTATTGCCATGGCTCTGCTGCATACTTTATGCACAAGCCGTATGTACAAGGCTTATCGATGTGACCGCATAAGCACTTCTTCCCATGGGGTCGCATGAGCTTGTTATACTCGATCTGAGCCGTATATGTGTTTTCGATTTAGGCCGCATAAGCGTCGCTCACTTTTGAACCGCATAAGCTCGCTTGCTTGTATCCGCGTCAGCTCGCGTGAGTCTGGCTTCGTAGGCGTGCTTAACCTGAACTGCATGAGTCTATAAGCTCGTCTGAATTTGAGTTGCATGGACTCGGCTAACTCGGAGGCGCATGCGACTACGATGCACAGAACCGTATGGACGTATATAATGCTGAGCCGCAAGAGGCTGTGACGACCCGAGCCGCATAGACTCAAATAATCTTTCTAATGCTTCTGTTTTTTGACTATCTTCTAACCTCGTTTCTTTTGTCTTTCTCCAGTGAATCTGCCCGTAAATCCTGCTGGGGAGCTTATAGTGGGTTCAAATCAATTCGCCCTGGGCGTGCGTCTTGACGACTTAATTAAGCATGTGTTGAATCAATTCCCTACTGATGAGCCTTCGGAGAGGTTGAAGGTCATTGAGAATCAGACCCTCCATTACCTCCGTTCCATGATGAATACTGGGAAGCTGGATGGAAAATACCTGAAGCCTTTGTTCCTTTTTGGTGATGCTTTAATCATCAAGAATTCTCGAGTTTTAGAGATTTTCGAGAACTGGGATTTTTCTTTGGATGGGGTGGCAATCCATATTCCTCTCATGGAACGTCATTATCCTTTGTCGTGGTTCAACATGGTGTTGTTGGACAGGAAGATGGTGTGTAATTTGACTTCTACTCAGTCAGGGATGTTGATGGGCAACATCTATTATAATCCGAACATGCGGTCGGCGTACGCAGGTAGGGATTTCGTCCTCCGGTATATGATGGGTTTGGCCCCGGGCTCCTTCATGAATGTATACGGTCCCAACTTCTCATTCGCTCAAGCTGATACCTTCTTGAATCGGCTTGTTCGTAAAAAATCCTATCCCGTTGGCAGGATAGCATTGCTGAACTAGATAAACCCTACTTCTACATGGGTCCAGTTGACCACTTGGGTTCTGCAGACCTATGGAACATTCTTGCGGGAGGTGGGGCTTTACCATGCCATTCGGGGCACTTATCACGGGCTTTCCATTAATAAACCACTGTTCGTAGCGCTCTTGGAGATGTATAGCCGACGAACAGGGACGTTCTTTGCACCAGTAGGGGAGCTAGGGCTTGCTCTTCACGAGATGTATACTGTCTCTAAACTTCCATAGGGGAATGAGCCTTTCGAGGTGTATACCCCGTCGAATGAGGAGTTCGAGGCCTTGGACAGGCAACTCCCAGGTTCTGTTGCGGTGTATCGAGAGTTGTTGTGCCACCATAGTGCTTGTCATCAGATGGCTATAAAAACGACGGACAGCTCCGAGGGGACCGCTCCCCATACCACATCCTGGATTAATTATCTTTTTAGAGTTGATCCTTCTGGCGAAGATACTCCTCGAGCCCCTCGAACGCATGCAGAGGTAAGGGATCTGATGTCAAGTGTCAAGAAGTCGCGATCCAAGAGCGATATATTCGGGAGTCAAGCTGACTCTCTTAGTTATTTTCACTACGGAACCGTACAGATGTCGGAGAAGGCGCTTCTGGCTGGATTTTTAATGATATGGCTATGGAACTGCGTAGTCTCGGGAGGAGCGAGTTCTATCGAGAGGATTGGTCGTCATTTCATCCTCCCTGCCGTTAAACTAGTATTCGGAGTTAGACTGGCCCTCCTTCCTGCTATGGTGTGCAGCATACACCATGGTCTTCGAACATTCTCGTCCAAGGTTATTGCTCGCAAGAAGACTTTGGATTTTGAGCGCGTAGAACTGCCTTTCCACTACTTGATGGGGTGGTTGGCGATGCACTACAGGTCTTTGATGGGTCCCGGGATAGCAGAAGATGCTACAGATGAAGACGCTTTCCTCTTCAAATGCCATCGCCGGTCTTGGGAATACAACACTATGCCAGCTTGTCGAAGGGCGCTGGCGAGGGTGGATGGGTGTGACTTCTTTGTGTCTGTTCCTCCCTTTTCTGATGAGGACGTGAGGAAGGTACATCTTGACGGTACCGAGCCTTCTCACTTTCTATCTCCGGATATGCTTGCTTGGTTGCGCAATATCCGCCCCGCGCATCTGGTTTATCGCAACCGAGATAGTGTGTACTTGGAGCCTTACCTACCTAGTAGGTTTTCCCGCCAATTTGGTTATAGCCAGTTGTTCCTTGATTGTCCCAACCCTTGTTTGGGTTTTGAAGGCAGCGTTCTTGATGGCGTCTGAGCGTGGAATTATTATGACGCTTATCATACTCGGGCCAGCTTCTCGGTTCCTGATGCTAAGGCGCCGAGGGAAATTTTGTACGTGGCTGCTTTGTATCACGTTATGGCGAACAAGCCTCCTGTTAAATTCGATCCGAGTACCAGTTTCATCGTGGGTACCGATTTAGAGGAGAAGCCCAAGGGGGCTAAGGCTAGAAAGCAACTGGCGCTCCAGATTCCCCTCTCTGAATCAGAACCTTCCGAGTCGGCTGAGGAGGAGGATGATCATGATAGCGAAGACTCCCTTTCTGGTGGGGGTGAAGAAGTAACGGATCAACCGCTTCCCACACCCGATGAACTGGCGGAAGATCCGTTGCTTACTGCACAAGAGAAAGTAGTGAGAGAAGAACAGCCTTCGGCTGTGCCTGGTTCCTCGCGTAAACGAGTCAGACACGAGTCTTCTGACGGTAGAGCGACCTTTTCCGTAAAAAGAGCTGTCGTTCGGTCTTGCGGATTACTTATTACCGAGAGGGGTGAAGATACATACGCTATTCCGGAGGTAAGACCAAGTCGTAGCCATCTCTTTGTTGTAGTTTTCTTTTCTCTTGGAGATATGACTTAATCACTTTTCTTTGTAGGTGTCCGATGAACCGGCCTCTCCTGAATCGTCTACCACCCCTGAAGCTGATCCGGCCCTTGCTGCTTTGATTAGCGACATGTGTGCTGCGATCCTTTCTGCGGGGGCTCTCTCAGCGGTGGCTGGAAGCTCCCAGGTTGCTGAGGTCTCGGCCCGGGGTGACGAAGGTTTCCTCGGACCCGTCTCCAAGACCGCTGATCTTCAGCAAGGCACCGTCGATCTCGGTACATCCCCTCCCGAGGTCGCAAAGGGGGAGGAGTCTGTTATACCTGACTCGGAAGCTGTTGGTGAAGAGGCTGCGGTGGCTGCAGGCGAACCTCGGCCTCCACACTCCTCAATTGGTAAGATAAGCCAGATATTGACTAGTGAGGGGGCTTATTTGCTCTATTAACATATCCTCCGGGTCAAATCGATTCATTGTTGCCTTGGCCCTGCAGGTCCTGACCCTTTACTTCCCGCCGTGGATGTTCTTGGAGGAGGCTCGGCCTGCCGTGATATGGGAGGAAGGAGCGTTCCCTCTCCTTTGTCGTCTCAGGTCGAGGGGCCTCCCGCCAGCTCTAGGCAAATGGGAATGGAATTGGCGATGGTCTCCGCCTCATCCTCCGCAGATTATACGGCTCCGGAGACTAACCTCTCGACCCTACCGAGTATTCAAATTCTGCAGGCTGCCGAAGAGGAGTTGGCCGCTGTTCAAGCGTCCTTTCGTGCGGAGTTTGCTTCTCTCGTAGCAGGAGCGCCAGATTCTGTTGCGTCTTCTTCGGTGCTGTCAGCCACGCTCCCGTTGACACCGGCCTCCACGGAGACTCTGGACGAGGTGACGCAGGACGTGGTCGACAGCTTCTATCGTCATTTGCAAAGGGGCGTAGATGCTGCCATAGGACGGGGGACCCCATTTTCTCTATATCTCCGGTACGTTCGGTGTCAAATTGCAACCTTGAAGTCCCTTCCTGGCGGGGTGGGATTGGCTGCACTGCTGGAACCTAAGCTGACAGAAGATGATCAGCTTGTGACCCAACTACTGGCGATACGACAGGCGGGCTTGCCTGCTGCGATTGAGCGGAAGCGTGGCTTCCTTATTGCTGCTCGGGATAGGATTAAGCTAGCCCGAGATACTGCTGGGCCAGTTGTACGGGGGGACCTTGATAAGTTCTCCGCTTCGTATGACCAGCTGGGTCGTAGGAGTCAGGCTTGCCGTACTCGGGAAGAGTCCGCTTCTCGTGGAATTGCTGATACGAAGGAGCGGATTCTTGGACTCCAGAGGCAATTGGCCTTCTTAGAGTCAGAGCTGGAGGCTGCTCAGGCGGAGCAGGAGTCGATCGTTCGGAAGGCCGAGAAGGTTTCTCGATCTTCCGATAACCTGGAGCGAGCTTTTAAGAAATTTGAGGATAACTGGCAGGCTCACGCTCATCTGGAGGATGAGGCGGTGCTGACCCACGAGGCAGAGCGTCGAGCCTCCCAGAGGTTTGAGCGGTCGGTTGTTTTACTGACAGACCGTCTCAGGGCGTTATGTGCCCCAGAGCAGTGATCAGCTGTCTGTTTTCTTTGTTTTCTCTTCTTTTTTTTCTTTTTTTGTAAGGGATGTGATCCCAAATGAAGTGGTACGTTGAATTTTGAATAAATGAGCCTGTTTCAACTCATCATCTCTTTCTTGTACTTGTGGCGTCTATGGAATTGGACTTGCTGGGGGATTTATTTGTGGACCTGTTATCCTAGGCGTACCTAGGTTTTAGGTACAGATAACAAGTTTGGACAGGATGTCCGAAACAGCCGTGGCAAAGTGGTCATGGATGTTCTCGGTGCTTAAAAAAAAGGAATGCCGTAGAGCAGCTGGGCTCCCGGGGCATGGTGGGGTAGTGGATTTATGCTAAGAAGCTTAGCGAAGGAATATTTGTGGACCTATTATCCTTGGCGTACCCTGGTTCGGGATACAGATAATAGGGTGAAAGAAAAACCAGCATATTTGCTCAGAGGTCATGAGGACATGGCAAGCATGAGGGTTTTACCGTGGAATCTTCCTACTCAGAGGTAATGAGGACATGGCAGGGGAGGTTTCACGAAAGATATTTGTGGTCAACAGCGGACATTTGTGGACCTATTATCCTTGTCGTACTCCGATTGTGGGTACAGATAATAGGTCGAAAAGGAGATCGACATACTTGTTCAGAGGTAATGTGGACATGGCAAGCATGAAGGTTTCTTCGACGGAGCCTTCCCACTCAGAGGTAATGATGACATGGCAGGAGTGGGCTCAATGAAGAGGGGGTACATAGAACGACTCAGAGGTAGGAGAACGTGGAAGTTCTATGTGAGGGGCGGTTTGTTTTTGATGGAAGTGAAAACGACTCAGAGGTAATAAGGACATGTCCGTTTTCGGAAATTTGTGGATCGATTACCCTTTTTGTGCACTGGGAGTGCGGGTATTGGATCATGAGGGAGGATCTCTTCCGGGAAGAAAGTTTAGAGGTATAATCATACGTGACTTACTATCTGAAAGAGTGACCGAAATGTGAGTTCAGAGGCACCAGCGGGTACATAACTTGGTAAATTAACATATTGAGAGAGCGAGAGTCCAGCAGCACCAGCGGGTACATGACTCGATAATCTGAAGGGGACGTGGAGGTGAGTTCAGGGGTACCAGCAGGTACATAACTCGATAATCTTAAAATGTTGTGGGTGTGAGTTCAGTGGCACCAGCCGGTACATGACTCGATAATCTGAAATGCTGAGGGTGTGAGTTCAGTGGTACCAGCGGGTACATGACTCGAAGACCTTATAGCGAATGTCATTTAGATATAATATTTCTTCAGGAACTTGCCGTTGACGGGCAGCATAAGCAAGTCTCCGTTTTGCTTTTCAAGGCGGTAAGCACCGTTGGAGAATACCGTCTCAATGATAAATGGGCCTTTCCACTTTGGCTGGAATTTGCCGGCGGTCTTGTGAGTCATGACCATTGGCCTCCGGACTGCCAAGACGAGATCGCCTACCTGGAATGTTCTAATTTTGACCTTCTTGTTGAAGGCTCCTGAGATGCGTGCTTGGTATAGCTCGATCCTTTGCTGAGCTAGGAGGCGCTTTTCATCTAAGGCCTCTAACTCTTGCAGTCGACGTCGGTAGTTATCATCGGTTGTCAATTGATGTGTGAGGGCGACACGTAGTGAGAGGATCTGTGTCTCCAAGGGGAGGACTGCCTCACTCCCATATACCAGGAAGAATGGTGTATTTCCGGTGGCTGTTCGGACCGTGGTGCGATAAGCCCATAAGCACTCGCCGAGCTTCTCGTTCCAGTCGTGCTTGTTGGAGGAGACGAACTTCTTGAGCATTTTGATGATTGTTTTATTGAACGCCTCTGCTAACCCATTTGCTGCCGGGTTGTACGGCGTCGAGGCGATATTCTGAATACGGTGCTTATCGTAAAACCGATAGAATGCGTGGCTTGCAAACAGCGGACCATTATCATGGATGATCCTTCGGGGCAGTCCAAAGCGGTAGATGACATGGTGTTTAAGGAAGCTGATCACGTTTGAAGTCTTAACTTCTGCGAGTGGGACAGCTTTCGCCCATTTGGAGAAGTAATCAGTGATCGCAAGTATGAAGCGATGTCCTCGGGAGGAAGGTAGGGTGATTGGACCAATGATATCCATTCTCCATGCTTCGAATGGCCAGGACGCCACTGTCAGATGTAAAAATTCGGATGGTTGGTGGATGAAGTTCGCGTGGACTTGGCAAGCTTTGCACTTTCTCGCATAATCTATCGCGTCTGCCACCATTGTGGGCCAATAGTAGCCCATTCGGCGAAGGCGGTCTTGCAGCTTCGGGCCGGGCTGGTGGGCCCCGTAGATACCGTCATGGGCTTCTCGTATGGCTTCTTCGGCTTCTGCGTTTGATAGACACCGAAGCAGTAATCCGTCGTAGGAGCGGCGATACAGCATTTTTGTCTCCGTATCGTAGAAGAATCTGAGCGAACGCCTTCTGATGGAAGTGGCTTCCTTTGGGTTCTCAGGCAGGATATCGTAGACGACGAAGTCGATGAATGGTTGTCTCCAATCTGGGGCATCATCGATCGTCTGTGCAGAATAACTTGTGACGAATTGTACATTGTTTTTGGGACAGACCAGTTCATGGCCTATCACTTCCACTGATTGTCGGTCATAATTCGAAACTGCTAGGGACGCGGCGAGACCAGCTAGGGCATCGGCTTCAATATTTCAGAGTCTGGGGACGTGCTCGATGAAGAACCCCTCAAATGTCGAGATAATATTGATCGCTATTTGATGATAAGGGATCATGTCTTCATGGCGGACCTCGTACGAACCCCGGATCTGATTGATGATTAGTTGGGAATCGCCGTACGCTTCAAAGTATTCTACCCCCAGCTCTCTTGCAAGTTGGAGGCCAATGACCAGAGCGTTGTACTCGGCCACATTGTTAGAACAGGGTTCAGTGAGGGAATAAGCGCGGTTAATCACCAATCCGGAAGGAGAGATTAGCACTACCCCGACTTCGACAACTATATTGCCTTTAGGTCCGGTCCTCGAAGCGCCGTCGAAGAACATTCGCCATATATTTTCGCGAGAGGTTGTATACGAGTCGGCGACCTCATCTGGGATCTCTTCGTATAACCTGGAGGACTCCGAGCCTGGGTGGGCTGCCAAGAAATCTGCCAGGGCTTGACCTTTGACTGCCTTTTGGGGGACGAAGATCATATGATAAGGGGACAGCAATATTGCCCATGTAACGAGTCGAGAGCTGAGTGCCCCTGGTTTAGTCATGAGGACCCTTAAAGGGTTGACTCGTGAGACCACATGTATCGTTTGTTCGGTGACATAGTGTCGCGTTTTCTGAATGGCGAACACCAGGGCGAGGCATTCTTTCTCAACCGCGGTATATCGGTGCTCGGGTCCCACCATCATTCGGCTGAGATAGTATATGGCTTGTTCGTGTCCTGCATCGTTATTTTGTGCCAACAGGGCACCGAAGGAGTGTTCCATCGCTCGTACATAGAGCAGGAATGGTTTTCCAGGGACTGGGGCTACCAAGACTGGAGGATTCGACAAATATTCTTTGATGCTGTCGAAAGCATGCTGGCATTCTTCGTCCCATACGAATGAGACTCCTTTCTTCATGAGGTGCGTGAATGGTCGGCATCGCCCGGAGAGGTTGGAAATGAACCTTCTAATGTAAGCTAGCCTTCCTTGAAGGCCTCTGAGTTCGCGGAGATTTCTCGGGGGACCCATCTCCATGATTGCTTTTGTCTTTTCAGGGTCTACATGGATACCCTTTGCAGTGATGATGAAGCCTAAAAACTTCCCGCTGGATACGCCCAGGAAGGACTTCGTAGGGTTCATCTTCAAATTGTCTGTCCGCATTAGGTCGAATACCGTCCTTAGATCTTGCAGATGGTCTCCCTTGCTACGGCTCTTGACGGCTATATCGTCAACATAGCACTCTACCGTCTTGCGTAAGTGGTCTCTGAAGATGATGCTTATGGCTCTCTGATATGTGGCGCCAGTATTCTTTAAACCGAAAGGCATGACTGTGTAGCAGTACGTGCCAATCGGTGTTCTGAATGATGTATGCTTTTCGTCGTCAGGAGACATTTTGATTTGGTTGTATCCCGAGAAGCCATCCATGAATGACATGCGTTCGAAGCTGCAGGTATTGTCGATCATGATGTCTGTGATAGGAAGGGAGAATTCATCTTTGGGACATGCCTCGTTCAGGTTACGGAAGTCGATGCAGATTCGAATCTTTCCGTTCTTCTTAAGAACGGGTACTATATTGGCGTCCCAATCGGGATGCTGTTCCTCACGGATGAAGCCGCTGGCTATCAGTTTATTGACTTCAGCTTCGATCGCGTCCATGATGCCTGGGCAGAAGCGTCGCTGTTGTTGTTTAACTGGCTTCACATCTGGTCGAATATTGAGTTTATGAAGAGCGATGTCAGGATTTAACTCTGGCATGTCTTCATAGCTCCAGGCGAACACATCAATGTACTCTCTGACAAGTTCTAACAGCGACTCCCGTTCTTCTTCGGTTAGGCTTTCACTGATGAAGATCGGTTTTGGAGAAGATTCGCTGCCGAGATCCACTTGTATGACCTCATCTTCAGTAGGAGGTTCTCTCAGTTCGAACCGATTTTCCCATTGCGCGTCTAATTGCTGGGCCCATGGCTCTAGTTCGAGGATTTCGGGGATGTCTTCGTCTTCCTCGTAAGCGTCGGCGAACGTCATGTTGACTGACATGACTTGTCTGAACACATCTCCGATGCTGGTATCTGAGTCGGAAGTTGCTGATCCGGTTGAATGTGACTGCCAGTCGCATTCTTCATCTGAACTTTCCGGGGTCGTAGTAGGCGTTACATACCCTAACCCGCATCGAGTTTTGTTATAGTAGTTCCGTGGTTTGCCCGCCGGGACTGGCGGCTTCAAAGGTAATCGTCGCCCAGTGCCATAGTTCAATCCTGGCGTAGTCTCCAGATCATACCCCTGTTTCTGCATAGGATATTTGGATTGAGGGCTATAGAGATACAGAGGCAGTCTCCCGGCATCTGACCCGAGGTCGACTTCTTCTATGGTACGGGGATGAGGGTTGTTCGTCCGGCCGAAGATGATTGGATGATCTCCTCCCTCGAATATTCGGTAAGCGTCTTCTACTGGAGTAAGCTGGATTGCGGTGTACATATTTGTCACCTGTGTGTAGGTGAGCACCTATACCGTGTTCCATAGCATACATCGTACATAGCTTATTGAGCTCGGTGTAGTTCAAAGATAACCCTTTATTAATGAAGTACGGTATCTTTTCTAGGGGGATTACATCATCAGCGGAGGGGACATTAGTGTGGGCAGCCACATACTTGGCTAGCTCCGGTTCCTCTTCGGCTACCCCCTGTGTGAACGAAGACTGAGAGGACGACCTAGGAAGCTTAATCGTCAGTGGTCCAGTTGATGGAGCAGAGCGTGGAGTCGTTGGCAGACTGGCGACCCCCAGTTTGGCATTCGATGTAGAGCGAGGAGTGGCTGGTTCGCTGGAAGTGTTAGACCTTGCATCGAAGCGACAACCTTTCTTGGAAAGGCGTATTGTCAGTGGCCTGTCCGAGGGGTTGAGCTTTCCTGTTTGGGGTTGACTGACTCTCGGCAGTCGGATTGTTAGTGGCCCCGTTGCGGGTCTCGGCACTTGGCCGGACCTTGGCAGCCGGATCATCATCTGCTCCTCTTGCACCGAGAGGCTGATTGCGTCCTTCCGTAGAGTGGTGGTGAGGGGTGCGGACTTGCCCGGTTTGCGAGCTTGGAGGTGGATCGTCAGGGGTCCTTCTGATCCCGTGGCTGTCTCGGTATGAGTTTGTGCGTCTCCTTCATCCAGGTGCCTCTTCGACTTTTCGTATTAACAGGAGTCCGAGTAGTAAGATTTGACCCCTTTGAAGGGATCGATATCAGCAAACTCTGTCTTCACGAAGCCATGTTTGTCGACATATTTAAAGCACTGGTGTAGCGTGGAAGGCACGATCATATAATCGTGTATCCATGGGCGACCCAAGAGGATGTTGTAAGAAGTGCCTGCATCTATGACGTAGCATGTGACTTCGGATTGGAGGTCGCCAATTTGACACTTCAGACGAATCTTCCCAATAGGGTAGCTCCTGCCCGAATTAAAACTGCTGATGGCGGTACTTGTAGGTGTTAGGCGATGCATTGGGATGCGAAGATGATGTAGCAGGCCCTTCGGGATGATGCTTATGGAAGAACCAGGATCAATGTGCATCCGATCCACCTTCACGTCGCCGATGTATCCCGTGTAGTATAGCGGGCGATCATGTAGGTTGGTTTTGATGAGCATGTCCTGCGGAGTGAAGACGATGTTGGGCATTGCTCCCGTGCAGGCACTATCTTGGAGATCCATGGGTGAGTCCTCCCCAGTGAGGTTAGATTGAGCAAGATAGGCATCGATATTTTGGAGTGCTTCGCTCAATGCAATACGAACATCCTTGGAGAGTCTTAGGAGTTCGTATAATGACAATTTGGCCGGAGTGTTAGCCAATTGTGCTAAGATGTCAAAGTTGTAGGGCCTCTCTAGCCCTTGGGCTGCGTCCTTTCGGAGAGATTTGTCGAAGCGAGTCTCCTTCGGCCTAGGCTTGTCGGTCGTCGAAGGCTGAGCCGGTCCCAGAGCATCAGTTGTAGTGGGTTGATAATTTTCAGCTGGACTGTCAACCACAGGTTGGGATTGCGCTCCGGACCGCGTGACGACGGCTGTAGCTTCCTCGTTGTCTGCTGAAATTGTGCGGCAGGTCTTGATTTTTCCACTCTTTTTGTTGGTGGGAGATGGTGTGGGCCGAGTTACTTCTGACACCAAGTCTGGATGGACCCACATGACCTCTCCTCGTGAGGTAGTGAGAGGTACTAGACCAGCAGCTTATTCTCGGGGCGGAGGAAGATTGGTAATCTCCATTGTCGCGAGAGGGACGGGGATTACCCCGTCTTGAGTCTCCGTCGGAGGGAAGTTGCCGAATTGTACGGACACCATATAGGCTGCTACGGTTACCTCTTCGAAGTCGATGGCCAGAGCGTTCAAATCGATGAGGCTTTGGATGTACCATTTTAGTTGGTAGCAGTCATGTGTAGCGTGGTGTACATAACGTTGGTAATGGCAGAACTTCGGGTTCTCCAAATTAGCCGGCCGAGGCTCCCGTCTTGGTAGAAGAAGCTGAATTCTACCTCCTTGTATGAGCATGTCTAAGATAGGCTTGACGTGGTCGTCTTCGAAAGAGTAAGTGATCTGAGGCCATTGCTTGTCTGCTGGTTGTGGCTCGGGCTTCTGGGCCGTGTCGACCACCATAGCCTGTTTTTCCTTGTTGTCCCGATTGTTGGAGGGGTTACCCCCATTATCGTTGTTGAGACGCTTGCCCTTGTTTTCCCCTTCTGAGATGTGTAACCCCAGTTGGCGGGCCTTCTTCAGTCGTTCTTCAGCGCTTGTGGCGCTGATGATGAACGCCTTCCAATCTTTGAATTGACTCTCGCCCATCCAGAGACTGATCGTTGGAAGCAGTCTCTTTTGGCAAATTTCAATCAAAGAAGAATCCGGATTTCCGGAAGGCAGCTTCATGGCGGTCTGGCGAAACCGTTCGATGTAGTTCCTTGTTAACTCCTTCTCCCCTTGGACGACGTCCATGAGAGTGGACATAGTGACGTCTTGTCCTACTTCATAGAATCGTTCCAAGAACATGCGCTTGAAGCCGGCGAAGGAATGGATGCAGTTGTCCGGTAGATTACGGTACCAATCAAAGGCGACTCCTTCCAATGCTCCAATGAATAACCATATGAGGATCGCATCCTCATGGGGCAGATGGTCGGTGGTGACCTCAAAGTAAGTGATGTACCGACTTGCTGAGGTTTTGCCATCATACGGGTTGATGTTGAACGGCTTATATCTTGGTGGGAATGGAGCATCCCTCCACTCAGCAGGGTATGGTTGCCGTATTCTGAGATCTTGAGCGTTTTCTCGGGCATGAAACATGGCACGGAGCTCCTGGACCTCTCTTCTTACTTCTCGGGTCTCATCTGTCGCGGCGGAGGCTGTTATCTCGGGAGGATTATTGCCCGGGTTTGGTGCCGCTGAGTTCGAATCTACATTGACCGTGGGCCCCGTGTTTGTTTGACCAGGCGCTCCTCCTTGTAGAGTGGGCAGGGCCGCTTTAATCTCGTCTACAGACTTGACCAAAGTAAGTAATATGGCTTCGAGACTGTCAATGCGCTGGCGATCACTGGAACCACCTTGATCGATGTCCGTCATGAACACCGTTCTTACGTGAGGAGTGATGGAAGGAACGGTGGAGGATGTGCCCTCTGAGTCGTACCCATGCACCGAGAAGTCATCGGGATAGGTGGGAATGTTCTCTTCGGGCTCGGACTCGGAGGGAATGGTATCCCCAGCTTCAGAGCTTGCTTTGTCTTGAGAGTTACGGATGTCCTCGGGGGCATCAGCGTCCGTTGCTCCTGATGGAAGAGTTGTTTGTGTGGACTCGGTTCCTTGGAACATCGGATTGTTGCGGATGTTCGGAGGAGTGCTACCCCCAGCTCCTTTAACCCCCAGCGATGTGGATGATGAATTTCCCATCGCGGTAAATTTCGTCTTTGAATGGGTGTGTTGGAATACACCAGTAGAGGACAACCGTTTAGACGACAGTTTCTTAGTTGTAGTGGTTGATATCTTCGGACTGGAGATGCTCGTTTTCTTTCTCCTCTCTTCGGCAGGGACTTTTTGAGCAGAATTGCAGGAGACAACAGGAGGTGCCTCATCTTCTGAGTTCGGGTGTTGTAGCCTTTGGAAGACGGATGGCCGAACTTCCGTCATTGCCGCGTTGTTGCAGCAGCAATTGACGATGATTTGGGTGCAGCGATGTCCAAGCGAGGACTCTTTGCACACCGACACTCCTTCTCTTTCCTTATGTTTGTGGAGGATCGTCTCCCGTAGGTCAGAGGAACCACTCTGTCTGTTTGCCGCGGGGGGCTGGACTTGAGCAGTTGTATACAACTTTCCATCTGAGGCCCGTGTGATAGTCAACGGGACGCTCCGATAGTCAGAGGTTGGGACAGCTGACTGGGCTCGATGAGCCCGTGTTGCCCTAGACCTCCTCCCTTTAGCACTTGTGGGTGCGTAATAGGAGGAGTCCAAGTTGAATGCCACAGAGTCTGGCTTATCATACAGAGAATCATCAGGGTCGGGACCGTATGAGAGACGGTCGAAGACCGATCGAGAGAAGCGTGGAACGGACGCTATGCTGCTAAAGTTGGGTACCGTGCAGGCTGTCTGTATGCAGTCGTCTTCTGCTGTCGGATGAGTTTTCTTTGGGCGGCTAGGAGTCACGACCGTGCAGGCTGGCCGCATGCGGTTGGCAATAGTGGACGCATGGGTTTTCTGCAAGCGACTGACTCCTGTAGCCTCATGTATTTCGTCCATGTGATTGGCGACTGTAGCTGCATAAACTATGCGGCTGCCAGATGTGACCGCATGATTTTTCTTCATGCGGCTAGCGACTGTGGCCGCATGGGCTTTGTCCATGCGGCTAGCGGATGTGGTCGCATGAGCCTTTTTCACTCGGCTAGCACCCCTATGCGGCTCAGTTCGCGTAGAGTTCCTCTTTGCCCCTGCAAGTCCAGCATCATAGTGTTTTCTTCTGCCGGACTTGGGGACAGCAGAGTTGTCTACGGTCTGAAGTGGGGCCGCAGAAGAGTCCTTGTCGCCGTCTTGAGCAACAGAGGGTATACCGTCGGGGGCTTGGGGAGGAGCAAATGATTTTGGCCTCCACTCTCTGCGAGCCTTTGTCGTGTGGGTGCGCTTCTGGACCGGGCCAGCGCTTCCTTCGGAGAGCATCTCTTCAAACGCTTGTTGGTCGAAGCGGACGACCATCTTTTGTTGCGTGGAACCAAGCTTGGCTGCATCCGATTGCTTCACCAACTCCTCAGCCGTAGAGAAGTTAGTCCCCAGCAGAGTCGCCATCATGTTTGCCCTTGATTGTAAAAGTACAAAACAATTATCGGAGGACTGAACTTAGACTCACAATACAAACTCGCTTGTACAAAGAAAGCCTAGGGACGAAAACCTAGGTACAGCAATCTAAGTACAATTGTTTATTTTAGATTCTGGGGGGTGACGATAGAGGCTCGGGAAGGCGACGGCAGCCCTGCCTTACTCCTTGGACGATCGGTATGCAGCCTTGGCTCCTTGTGTGAAGATGGTTGGCGTTGACGAAGAAGGGCTCTTTTTGCTCCTCTGTTGCTCTCCTGGCTTCTCTCTCTCTCTGCGTATTTTCTCTCTGGCTCTGTATTTTTTTTTATTCTTTTGTTGCCGGTGGTGTCTTTGCAGAGAAATGATGCTGGCTATTTATAAGAGTGGGGTATGATCATTAGGGTTTGCTAATGATCATTTGTTTGGAATGTCGGTGCTCCTTTAATCTATCTGAACCCTTGATCCTGATTACAATGAATCGAGCCTATTAATGCGGATAGCATCGAATCTTGTGAGCAATTAATGTTAACTGCTTTAAATCTTCATGATGGATTATACCAATGTCCGATTGCTCGCCACGTGTCCTATTGGCTTTATGATAAATGATATGCCTTGATCTCGGTAATTATGAGGATGACGTCAAATATATTTGTTGAGATTCGGTTAAATCCTTGATTGATCCGATGCCACGTGTTTTAGTTGTAGGGCCTGCCAGAGCCGCATAGGATAGGCAAGACTTGAACCGCAGGGAGGTAATCTTCATGAGCCGCATAGGACAACGCCTTATTGAGCCGCAGGGGATGATCTCTCAATGAGCCGCATATGCATAATCTCTACGAGCCGCATAGGCTAGCGTTGTATTGAGCCGCAGGGACTGGGCTCTCGGTGGGCCGCATATGGCTAATTTCTGCTGGCCATATAGGGTGACTTCTTAGTGAGCCGCATAAAGCTGTTCTCATTTAAGCCGCATGAGACGTGCCACGTGGCAATCTAGGACCTCTGTCGGATCGGGTCAGAGATTTTCTTCTTTTCCCGAAGAGTCTGTCATTATGGCAGAACCATTATGACGCTTTATGTCAGAGCCGTCACGGTCGTCGAGTCGTGTCAGGGCATTAAATGAGGCCACTACTCAAATGGCCAGCTGTAGGGAGGGATCCCAAGGGGGGATGTGGCGTCGATCGGGCCGCATATTCCTGCTGAACCGCATACACTCCCGAGCCGCGTGAGACTGAGAGTCTTCTTTGAATCGCATAAGGCAGCTCCTGTATGAGCCGCATGGGCTTCTTCCCAGAGCCGCATGGACCATTACTCTGATATTTTCCATGCTTCTACAAGTCTGACTTTGCGTAAAGTTCTTAACTTCTTTGACTTGGTCTATGAAGTTTATTTTATGCTTCTACAAGACCCCCTTCAAAGTTTTTAATTTTTTCTAAAATGTGAAATACTTTGAACAGAAGCATAAAATTCGGGATATCCAACAGTCATCCGCGTAAAATTTAGGATACCCAACGGTCATCTGCGTAGAGCTGGGATACCCAACAGTCCGCGTAAAGTTTAGGATATCCAACAGTCAGCGTAAATTTTGGGAATTTGAACCGATTTCAAAATTTTCTATAAATAGAGCTTTGCCGGTAGAGAAAGAACTTTACTCATTCTCGCAATCTCAATCTCTTTTACTCTCTTCTTCTTCGAGATCTCAGTTCAACTCAATGGCCCCCAAGAGTAAGACCACCGCCGGCGCCAAGGGCAAGAAGCCCGCCGTTGCTGCCTCATCGGCGACTGATCGAGCAGAGACCACCATTCCAACATCGGTGGTGACCCCAAGACCTAATCTCGCTGTGGCTCCGGCCATGATAGGTAAAATCCTATCTATTTTGGCCGTGAGTTCGTCGGAAAAGAAGAAGAAGAACCGAACAAAAACCCTAAATTTTACGTCCACGTTTATACGTGTCAGCGTAAAAATACAACTCACCAAATACGCCCACGTCTATACGTGCCAGCGTAAAAATAGAAACAACAGAATACGCCCACGTTATACGTGTCAGCGTAGAATGTAAAAATACGCTCACGTCAATACGTGCCAGCGTAAAAATAGAAACAACAGAATACGCCCACATTATACGTGTCAGCGTAAAAATAACATACGCTCACGTCTACACGTGCCAGCGTAAAATATTAAATACGCTCACATCTATATGTGCCAGCGTAAAAACAACATACGCTCACGTCTATACGTGCCAGCGTAAAGCATAAAATACGCTCACATCTATATGTGCCAGCGTAAAATACGCAAGTGATAAGACTTTGCATAAAAATAGTCAATTCTGAAAACAGAGAACTTTTGCACTTAATTTTTAATTTTAATCAACTGAACTTCTACGCATAAGCGGAAAGTTTGTATAGTCAAGCTCTCTAATACAGATTCTTTAATTTTTATGCATAAAATTCATAATAAGTCATCTGCGTAAAATTTAAATTAGATTTTTACTAACTTGATTCTTCTTTTTCTTTTGGTAGTGGACTTGCAAATTTATCCTCTCGCAGAGGTAGTCGGCTCACCAGCTGGTATGGTGGGCTTAAACTATTTGGAGAATTTGTCTCATGTTGAATTCCCTCAATCAAATACACAGTACCCTGAAGAGAGACAACAACTAATAGCAGCCCAGGGAGACAGGATGCTATTGTCATTGATGAATGGAGAATTACTGGTGTCGCTAGATGGCCAGCAATTTTTGAAGCCTGCTTTCATGTTTGGGGATGCTATAGATTTTCAATCACAAACCAATCCCAAGAAGGAGGCTTGGGTGTTTAAATTTGAAGAGAGGGCGATATTTCTCCCAGACATGGCAAGGGATTATCCCCTATCTTCATTTGTACACGCCATCCATCCAAGATAGATGCTATGGAACCTGACTCCCAGCAGTCATGGTAGACCAGGCAAAATTATTTTTAAGAGGGACGGGGCCAACCAAATAGGCTACCATACCAGTACTCCAGTGGTGGTATCATTTCTTTTGCTGGTCTACTGCCTGGATTCACAACAAGCAAAGATTCAGCTTTGATTCAACCAGTGCATATCCCAATGTTCGTAAACAAGCTTATGAAGGCCTCAGTATTATATCCCCAGGCCAACCCTAGGCTACTAGGGTAGATGGCACCTCATAATCAGAACTGGATTCAACTTAGTGCCTGGATCATGAAGAATTTCAAAACAGAACTGCAAGCCATTGGATTATATGAAGCAGTAGCCTCCACGAGTCAGGGTATACCAATGAACAACAACCTGTTCTTGGCTTTAATGGAGTTGTATATCAGTTCAACAGGGACTTTTGCAACTCCGATAGGTGAAATGGGTTTTGTACTGCATAAGATGCAGTTCATCTCCAAGCTGCCAATGGGTGAAGCTCCGTATGAAGAATATGTTCCCTCCAACCGGGAACTAGCAGAGATCAGGGAGAAAAATCCTCAGTTAGTTGAGTTTTACCAAGAATTAATGCGCCACTATCTGACTTGCACCATTATATATGAAAGTGGATCGCATTTGGCATACATCAATAAATGGACAACATATCTATTCTATCATAAGAATAGGATATCCAAGGATGACAAAGAGAAATTTCAAGATAACAAGGCTCAACCTATCAACCCTTGTTCAATCATCCCTCCTGATTCAATAAACACTTGGATGGCCACCTATAAGTTTTCGAATAAATATTTGGCCACCAAGGCTGGAGAATTCCCTGCTGGGACCGAAGCATTGAGCTTTCTGAGACACGGCAGCCGAAAGCACTCAAAAGAAGCCTTGCTAGCGGGCTTCCTTTCCCTGTGGCTACAAAGATGGGTCGTACCAGGGATTGGCACAGCTGACAGGATTTACCGAAACGTACTATGGCCAGCAGTACGTATGGTATTCAAAGTCAGAATCAACCTGTTATCGGCAATGGTATGCCGGATAAATACAGGTTTACGAGCATTTGGTGATGAACTGATCAACAATGCTCCTCACCGAAAAGATTTTCCTAGGGTGGAGATGCCCTACACTTATTTGATGGGCTGGTTGTTATATCACAACTGCAGTTTGTTGCCACCATGCCCTGGAAATGACACGGAGGTATTCCTCCAAAAGTTTAATAAAGCCATGTGGACTGCAACTTCAGTGGCGGACACCCGGGCAACACTCAACTATTTCCACGGGTGGAACTTTTTCTGTACAAGACCACCAGTCCCAGCTGACTTTCGGGATAAAATTTAAAGATATAGGTGAAGGAAGGACTTCATTACCTGTGCCAGTTTTTAAATGGCTAATGTGCATCAGACCCTCACATCTGATATAAAGGAATGAAGACAACTGTGCGTTCGAACCGTATCTACCCAGTCGGTTCGCTCATCAGTTTGGATATGACCAACTTCACGTTGGTAATCCCTCTACCAGCTTCCACCATTATGGAAAATTAATTGATGGTACAAGAGCATGGAGGTACTTTAGCACTGCATGTACCGGTGCTAGATTTCGGGTATCAACTGCTACAAGTACAACTGAGCTAGGAATGCTTCATACGTATGCTCGTTTTTATGCATCCATTCGCTCCTTTGCGAATGACTACAACATGAAGGGGTGTCTTCGATGGGCCAAAGAAGAAAATATCGAAGAACCAGTTAGGGTACCTTCGGACATACCCGATGATGTTGCTGTTCCAGACGAGTATCTGGAAGTGATTCCTACGGGAGTTGGGGAACCAGCTGCAGGACCAATTATCATCTCCAAAACCCGGAAGCGAAAATCAAATGCAGCTGTTATTCTCCAGGAGAAGAAGAAAAAAGTCATTGTTAAAGGGCCTTCTAGACAGAGAGTCGCTACTCCAGAGAGCGAAACTCCAATCGAGAAGCCTCAGCACATTGCATCTTCTTTATTTCATCCTGGAGAAGGGTCTTCAGCATCTCAGCCCGCAGCATCAACAGAAACTATGGGGCTCCTATCTTCTGGACGTCTCAGCACCTCTGCACATCTGACTTCTCCACAGAAGGTGCAAGCTATTGAGGACACCGCCATGACTCGTACTAATGATCCGGAGCCCATCCCCTCAGATGAACCGACTCTTGATTTTGACGATGATAACTGGGATCAAGATTATGATTCACTCTTGGCACGTCCTGCACCTACTCCAGGTAAATATAATTTATACCAAATCTATACAAAATTATGTATTACGATTTTGTATATTAACTTATTTTGCTTAATCTTTGTAGGTGTCATCACTACAGTAAAGCCTGTGGCTCCTTCTCCTCCTCAGGAAACTATTCAAACGGAGTCTGAAGGAGAGAGTTCTTCTTCAAAAGAAGATACTGTCGAAGAAGAATGTTCTCCATCCACAGAGGTACAATAAGAGCCTGCAGTAGAGGCTCGGCAAGAATTGCCTTCTCTTACTGAAGAAATAGAAGAAGAACCGGCTGCAGAAGTACCAGCTGCAGATGAAGAAACAGTTGTAGAAGAACCAACTATAACTGAAATACTCCCAGAACTTGAGGAGCCTGCAGCCAATGAAGGTGATAAAGATATTGTCAACCCATCAACCGAAATCGGAGACATAGTAATAACATCCTCAGTTGTTGCTACTGATCCGGCACAAGTTCTTGAGAAGGCAGTGTCTGAACCCGACACAATCACCATTCCTCCCGCAACAATCACCACCACCGAAACTCAAGTAGTTTCAGCTCCAGAAATGGCTGGAGAAATAATCCATAAAAGTGCTGAAGATATTGTTTCTAAAGCTCGTGGGGATCAATCAGCCATGGTAGCAACATCAATAATAGTTTTAACTCAACTTGCTACCAAGGCAACAACAACATCTGCTCCCAGTCTTCAGAAGAGGGAGAAATGAATCTCTTAGTTGAGCTCTAATACAGAAATGAATCTCTTAGTTGAGATCCATACTGAAACTTTCTACAAAACCTTGGCAGTTTTGATCAAGATGGTCCTGAAGAAGGGCCTTAATTATGAAAGCTTGAAAGCTGCAATTGCTCTCATGATCAGGAATGTTGCTATGTTCATTGACGCTGAGAGAGCCGCAGCTTTGGAGAAAGTAGTGAAAGGACTTGAACAGTCTATTAAAGAATATCTAAGGCTGTCAAGTGAAACTCTTGAAAGTCTCATCCAAACCGAGTATGATGCTTTATCAGCTGAATACATCACTCGGGAGACTATTTTCAATGAATCTCTCCAGGACTACAGCAACAAAGTTGCCAGGAAGAAAGCTTTATTGAATGAAACTAAACCCCTGATGGAGATGCATAAAGAAGCCTATGAGACTTCAAACATGAGAATTCATCAGCAAGATGATAGAATTCGTGAAGTTGAGGCGGAGTTGGCTCGCTTGAAAGCAGAAAGAGAGCAGATAATTGCAGCTCGAGACCAGCATCTGACGCAGAGCTCAATATTGGAGGAGAAAGTCTTTGGTACTGAAGCTACCATTAAAACCCTTGATGACGCCAAGGATAAAATGATAGCTACTTTCGCCGAACTCTTCCATATCTGTACTCCAGAAGCACGTCGTACCATGGCAACTACAAATGTATTGAGTTCTCGTGAAAGGCGCTTGGCAGAGCTGCAGAAACTACTCGAAGATGTATCTGCTCCACCTTAGGAAATAAAGAATTTTGTATTCTTCTTTTCATATCTTTAATAAAGAATTTTGTATTCTTTTCTCTTTTCCATTCTGTAATATTTCAAGAAGTGAATAAAATATTTGTTTTATGACCCTATCATTTATTTTAAATTTAAATAATAGGTATGAGATAGAAAACACTTATCAGAGGTAATATGAACATGATAAGTCTTCTAAACTCAACAAAGTATATTATATCTATCCAAAGGTAAGGTGGACATGATAGATAATGAATCTTGTTTTCTTTTTAGAGTATACAATACTATCAGGGGTAATATGAACGTGACAGATAGTAACAACTCAAAGAAAAATAGATTAATATCTATTCAGAGGCCATATGGACATGATAGATAAGAAAAGAAGTAGAATTAATATTTATTCAGAGGTCATGAGAACATGATAAATAATAAATCTTTTTAAATCAGCTGGTAAGACAGAAGATCAAA
The DNA here is from genome assembly GCA_029216955.1 of Iris pallida. Taxonomy (NCBI): domain Eukaryota; kingdom Viridiplantae; phylum Streptophyta; class Magnoliopsida; order Asparagales; family Iridaceae; genus Iris; species Iris pallida. Next base: position 2,673,331 of record JANAVB010025600.1, read on the forward strand.
ATTCTCTTTTAGGAGAACAAATAATCAACTTAACCAAACCTTGGTAGCTGGAGAATAAAGAAGAAATTCAGACATAATATTTTTTTAAGAATTTGCCATTAATTGGCATCATGAGCAAATCTTCATTAGGTTTAGACAACCTATAGGCACCATTGGAGAATACTGTCTCGACTACATAAGGACCTTCCCATTTTGTTTAGAATTTCCCTTTGCTCTTATGAGTCATCACCATAGGTCTTCGGACAGCTAGAACTAGCTCACCGACTTTGAATACCCTTTTTTTAACTTTACGATTGAAAGCTCGAGATATGCAGGCTTGATATAGCTCAATGTGATGTTGCGCTTGAAGACGCTTCTCATCCAATCCTTCAAGTACTTGGAGTCGTAAGCGATTATTATTCTCTGAGGTTAGCTCATTAGCAATGGCTATTCTAAGAGACGGGATCTGGATTTCCAATGGAAGAATAGTCTCGCATCCGTAAACCAGTGAGAATAGTATAAAACCAGTGGGAGTTCGAACTGTTGTTCGATAAGCCCATAAACATTCTCCAAGTTTTTCATTCCAATCACGTTTATTAGAAGAGACGAACTTTTTGAGAAGTTTAATAATAGTTTTGTTAAAAGCTTCCGCTAAACCATTAGCAGCTGGATTATAAGCCGTAGAAGCTATGTTCTTGATTCGATTCTTATCGCAAAATCGATAAAATGCCTGACTGGGAAATTGTGGTCCATTATCATGGATTATCCTTCTGGGGACTCCGAAACAATAAATGACATGATGTTTGATAAAGCTAACCACATTAGACATTTTTACTTCCACAAGAGGAACTGCTTCTGCCCATTTAGAAAAGTAATCGGTTATAGCTAGGATAAACAGATGTCCCTTGACAGAAGGAGGATTAATTTGACCAATGATATCCATACCCCAAGCTTCGAGAGGCCAAGAAGCTGCTGTAGGATGTAAGAATTCAGAGGTTGGTGAATAAAGTCAGCATGAATCTGACATGCTTTACACCGTCTGGCATAATCTACAGCGTCTGCTATTATAGAAGGCCAATAATAACCCATTCTTCGAATACGGTCTTATAGTTTCGGACCCGGTTGATGAGCACCGCAGACACCATCATGAGCTTCACGGAGTGTTTGCTTAGCTTCACTCTCAGAGAGACAAGGCAGCAAAAGTCCGTCATAAGAACGACGATATAACATATGCAAAGAAGAATCGTAGTAGAATCGAAATGATCATCTTTTGATTGATGCATCTTCTTTTGGATCTTCAGGTAAAATCCTATGGACCACATAATCAATAAATTGACTTCTCCAATCCCTTTACTGAGAACTTGATTCTGTAGTATAACTCTGTTCGATATGCAAATTATTCTTGACACAGAATAGATCTCTATCCAACAAAGTAATGGTATTTTGTCTTCTAATTGGAACAGCTAAGTCTGCAGCTAAACTATCAAGAGCATCAGCTTTCAAATTTTGAGAACGTGGTACGAATTCAATGAAGAACCCTTTGAATAAAAGGACCAATTCGATTACCACTTGATGATAGGGAATGAGGTCAGGATTTTTGACTTCATATGTCCCTCTGACCTGATTAACAATCAGTTGAGAATCTCCATAAGCTTCCAGGAACTCAATGTCCAATTGTTTTGCTACTTGAAGACCAATTAGCAGAGCATTATATTCTGCCACATTATCAGAACATGGTTCATTAAGAGAATAAGTACGGTATATGACCATTTTATCAGAAGAGACCAAGACGATGCCTACTCCGGAGATAATATTACCTTTAGGTCCAACCCGCGATGCTCCATCAATGTATAGTTGCCAAATGTTATCCCTCAAAGTCATGTTGCAATCCACAAATTCATCTGGAATGTCCTCATATAGCTTAGAGGTTTCAGGTATAGGGTGAGCTGCTAAGAAATCAGCTAATGCTTCACCCTTCACTGATTTTTGAGGTACATAGACCATATCATAAGGAGTAAGCAACATTGCCCAGGTGGCTAACCTGGAGTTAAGAATGCTCAACTTTCTCATCAATACCCGAATATGATTTATTCTGGATATGACATAAATAGTTTGTCCTGACACATAGTGTCGTGTTTTTTGAACAGCAAAAACCAAGGCTAGACATTCTTTTTCCACAGGAGTATACCTGTGTTCAGCTCCAACCATCATTCGACTAAGATAATAAATTGCATGTTCATGACCCTTATCACTTTTTTGTGCAAGAAGAGCACCAAGAGAATGATCCAATGTCCGAACATAGAGCAAAAATGGTCTTCCCACTACTGGAAGAACTAAAACAGGTATATTTGTAAGGTATTGCTTGATGTCATTAAAGGCTTTTTGACATGCTTCATCCCAAACAAATGATACACCTTTCTTTAATAGACGAGAGAAAGGTTGACATCTCCCAGAAAGATTTGATATAAATCTCCTGATATAAGCAATGCGACCTTGGAAGCCACAGAGTTCTTTTAGATTGCTTGGAGGACGTATTTCGAGAATTACTTTGATTTTAAGAGGATCAACATGGATACCCTGAGAAGTAATGACAAATCCCAAAAACTTGCCACTGGAAACCCCTAACAAAGACTTAGTGGGATTCATTTTCAGTTAATGTTGACGCATCAACTCAAATACTATCTTCAAGTCTTTAATGTTATCATATTTTGATCGACTTTTGATAGCAATATCATCCACATAACATTCAACTGTTTTTCGTAGATGTTCTTGAAAGAAATTGCTCATGGCCCGTTGATATGTAGCACCGATATTTTTTAGACCAAACGGCATAACCGTATAGCAGTAAACTCCAAAGGATGTACGAAAAGCGGTATGCTTTTCATCTCCTGGATGCATCTTAATTTGATTGTATCCTAAAAATCCGTCCATGAAAGACATGCATTCAAAACCACATGTATTGTCTATCGTGACATCGGTAATCGGAAGTAAAAATTTGTCTTTTAGACAAGCTGCATTAAGATCTCGAAAATCTATGCAAACTCGGACTTTTCCATTCTTTTTCATAACATGAACAATGTTGGCAACCCAGTCTAGGTGTTGTTCTTCACGAACAAAGCCACATGTGATCAACTTTTTGACTTCTACTTCAATTGCATCCATCATATCTGGTCGAAAATGCTGATGTCGTTGTTTTACAGGTTTGGCATTAGGAAGAATATTATGTTTATGAGTAGCTACTTTAGGATCCAGACCCGGCATATCCTCATAACTCCATGCAAAGATATCAATATATTCTTTAATCACTTTATCAACTCTTCCTTTTCCTCTTCAGAAAGGGTTTTACTGATGAATATCGGCTTAGACGTAGTTTCGTCGCCAACGTCAATCTGAACAATTTTATCTTCTGTAGGTGACTGTCGCTGTTCAAAACGAAGCTCCTATTGAGTGTTCATTTGTTGTGCCCAAGGGTCATTTTCAAATGGCTCAGATTCAACATACTGATTTCCTCCAGAATCTGAGGATTGTAAAGAACTGGAAAAAGATTCGTCTTCCATATCTTCTTTATACATGTGGGATGTATCAAATTCAATGAACTGGATTTCTTCAGAATCTGAGGATTGTGAAGAACTGGAAGAAAATTCTTCTTGTATATCTTCATTAAACATGTGGGATGGATCGTATCCCAACCCATGACAAGTTTTTTTGGTAAAACGGATCACCACATAATGGTAACCGTCTACCTTTGCCTTGATTGAGACCTAGTATAGTTTTCAAATCATATCCCATATTCTGGATAATCTTAAGAGATTGTTGACTATATTTGTCAATTCTGATTTTTCCTTTATCTTTCTCTATGAGATCATCTATCTGAGTAACAGGGATATTTCTAGCCAAGCCAAACACAATTTGGCGCTTGGTTTTCTTATTAGACGGAATCACAAAATAAGATTCTTTGTGACGTCTATAAGTTACACAAGCTTGTGATGATAAGGCTACAAGTAGAAGATAAGGAGAAGATGTTAGAAACCTTTGAGCATAGGGTCCAACATCGACATGAGAAGAAAAAGAATTTTCCTTATGATTAATATATAAGGTTTTCTCTGTATTTATGTCATTTTGATGTTGATGACTTTGATTATCAGCAGATAAAGTCATTCTTTCAATAAATTTGACAGCCATATACTCTAAAAGGAAATCTTCATTAATATGAGAAATACAGAATGATTAATATTTACATCATTTATAAACTGACTACTACGCTTTGGATTGATCATTAACGGACCGTCATCCGTCTTCAGCGTAGACTTGCCAAGGTTGATAATCAGTGGTTTTGGATTATTTGTACGAGAAGTACATCCCTTGACCTTGATCATGAGAGGTTAAACTTGGCTCTTGACTGGAATTCTCATAGATTTCTCAGACGAAGCTCGAGTTCTTCCTTTAACCTTAATCATCAAAGGTTCGTCATTGACAGGTTGGGGTTGAATTTGACCTTTAACTTTAATCATCAAAGGTTGATCTTCTGAAGGATCTTCTAAGACAGATTGATCTTCTGCAGGCGACTGGTCCAGCCATATCCGATATCTCCTTCACATGTTCCTGTTTGTAGAGTATTGAATCAGAGAAATAGGCTTCAACACCCTTAAAAGGATTGATATCTGCGAATTCAGTCTTCACAACCCCTTGAGAATCTACATACTTGAAGCATTGGTGGAGAGTAGAAGGCACAATGTTATGCACATGTATCCACGATCTTCCAAGAAGGATGTTGTAAGATACATCTGAGTTGATAACATAAAAGGTCGCCATAGTTCAAAGATCACCTATTTGAATCTTCAGACGAATCTTCCCCAATGGTTTACTCTTTCCAGAGTTGAAACCAACTATTGTTGTACTAGTGTAAGTCAAATCACTAGTAGGAATCCTCAAGGGTCGTAGCATACTCTGAAGAATAATACTAATAGAAGACCCAGGATCAATGTAAATCATGTCGATTTCAGTAGAATCAATATACCCTGTGTAACACAGACGCCTGTCATGTCTATTATGCTTCAACAGCATATCTTCGTGTGTGAAGGTAATATTAGGAATTGATTCCATCACACTATGACATTGGGGACACAACACTGGTATATTGTCAGGACTTTTGAGTTGAGCTAAGCATGAATCTGCCTGTAGCAAAGCTTTGCTCAAAGTTTCTCGACTTTCTTTAGAAATACGAAGCAACTCAAAGATAGAAAGTCTAGCCGGAGTATTAGCTAATTGGGCTAGATTATCGAACTTGTACGGTTTCATCACTACCCCTTGATTTGAAGCAGACTTCAATGGGACGTCAAAGCGTACTGCTTTTTGTTTCCCTTTTTCAATCGCTGATGGTTTAGAAGGTCTTGTCTCAGTAGGAATAGAAGATGACTGAGTTGGTAGTGTTTCAGTGGCGTCATCTGCTTCTTTGCAAGTTTTTTTATAATCTTTGTGGTACTCTTTCCCAGATCTCGTACCAGCAAAAGTTTCTTCTTCAGACTCAGGAGAATGAAGTACCATATTGCAGGATTTAGTCTTCTTTCCCTTAGTCTTCTTTTTGTGAGAATTTTTATGAAGAACTTCAAATCCCAATCCAAGGGTAGATTTTTGACCTAGAATTTGTAAAAGAATTCACATTCCTTTATCATAGTTCAAGCCTTCCATCTTTTGAAAGTCATAGCCCATCTTTTTCATAAGATAGACTGATTGTTGACTATACATGTGAATAGGTAGCGGACTCTCAACAAATGATCCAACAGAGGAAGAAGGAACAGAGACCTCTATAGCCATAGGAGTAGGGGCTTTCGAGATAGGAGGAAAAATCCCTACATGAGCTTTCTCATAAGCTGCAAATACTTGTTGTGCCCTGTATAAAGGGATACTATTCATTGCTAACCATTGTCGATGAGTAAGTTTGAGTTTAGTAGGAGGAGCCAAACTTGGAGGGCATATATTCAGACCCCTTAGTCTATCCTCCAAAGGAATGTCGTCCAAAGATGATCCAAATCATCATGATCTGGAGTAACAACATGAGAAATCATATTGTAAGTTTTGACTTTTCGACCTTTCTTGGATTTTGAAGTTTTACCTTCATCTTCCATTTCAGGTACTAAATCGGGGTATACCCACATAATTTCACCATTTTTTAATATGAGAGGCAATAATCCTTCACTTTGCTCTCTAGCTGGCGGGAGATTCACAATCTTCATTGTCGCCTTTGGAATTGGGACAATCCCATCTGAAACTTACTGTGGAGAAAAACCTCCAAATTGAAGATAAATCATATTAGTTGTGACTGTATGCTCATCATTGGTTAAAGCGATGGCATTAGCATTTATCAACTCTTGGATTTTCTTCTTTAAAACATAACAAGCCTTGGTAGGATGATTTATGTATCTATGATAGATACAATACTTGGGATTGTCAGTTAGATTCACCTCATTAGGTTATTTTGGCTCTGGAATCTGGAGTTTACCACTCTTGACGAGACATTAAAATGTTACTGGGATATCACTATCATCAAAAGAGTACTCTTATTTTGGTTTGGAAGACTCCAAATTATTTGGCATCGTTTTGGGTTTTGAAAGATTCACCACTAGGGTTTCCTTCCCTTTCCCATTGCGATTGCCGGAATTATTACCTGAAGAGGCTTTCTTTCCTTTATCTTTTGAGGCGAAGATCATCCCATGTTCACGAGCCAATCTACCATTGGTCTCGGCTGAAACTGTTGCTATAATGAACGAGGCCCAATCTGTGAATTGAGAGCCTGTAAAAACAGCAATGGTTGGTCGCAGATTTATTTTACATGTATCAATCAATGCTGAATCTGGCATACCAGGAGGCATCTTCAAAGTAGCCTGTCGAAAACTTCAATAAACCTCCGAGTATCCTCCTTTTCTTTTTGTTTAATTTCTATTAAGGAGAACATATTCATGTCCATTCCTCCTTCATAGAAACGAAAGAGAAACATTGCTTTAAACTCGTCAAAAAACGATATGCAATTGTCGGGTAGACTGCGATACCAGTCGTATGCTGAACCCGTCAAACACCCAATAAAGAATCGGGTGAGAAGAGCATCATTCTTTTGCAGATGCACAGTCATAATATCAAAATAATTGATATATTGACTTGGAGAAGCCTTTTAATCAAATAACACCATAGACTGTGGCTTGAATTTTGGAGGAAAAGGCACATCATTCCAATGGGGAGGATAAGGTTGCTTGATCCCTAACCTCTGGAGCTGATCTTTGTGCTTAAGAACCTCAAACTGTGCTTTTAACTCACGCACTGCTTGAATAGCTTCACTAGTTTGAGAAAGCACATTTGACTGAATAGTGGATGGATGTACCGTAACCCCCACCGGAGGTGGTACATCTTCTGGAATGAAAGGATCAGGAGATGCAGAGTTTTGATTGATAGCAAGATCTTGACTAAGATAATTCAAAGGTATGTCAACCCTTTGACTATTTTGAGTTCGTGCTGCTACCTGCACCGATGTTACCACTGCCGGATGAACAGTTTGCTGAGTCATTATTATTTGATGCATATTTTGCATCATCGCAAGCATGTCCTTCAGTAATTGTTCTACTGTTGAGAGACGTTGCTCTGTATTAAAAGTAGACGTCTCTGGTTCTTCTCCGATAACATAAGATTCAACCTCCCTTGAACATATGGAGGGATTGGTGTAGAGGTATGAATCAATGCTATCAGTTTCTGACTCCAAAGACTGGGTAACCCCAGCTTCTGAATCTGAAGATTGCAACGGTCTTTGACTTCTTGACCGAGTATACTGATATACCCCTTTAAAAGTGTCAAGGAGTCGGTTGAACTATTGTTGGCTTGGAGTCCTAGCCGAATTGCATCTTGGACATCGTCTTCTATTGACATGAGATGCCATATTGACTGAAGCATAGGACAACTCATGTTCTTGGGCACCAATTTGTTGCTGAGGCTCATTATAGCTTAACCGGTCAAAAACTGACCGTGTAGAAGCCGAACAGCAATATTTGATTACAATCTGGTGACACTCACAACGATGATTTTCTTGGGGGAGTACCACAGGAGATTTTCTGTTTTTACGCTTTTGTACAAGTAACTCGCGTAAATCAGAAGGAGTGGAAGGAGTCGTCTTCTTTATTATATTTGGGATAGAGAAACGTTTAGTCCCTTGCGTATAAAGAAGTTTATTGGCTGCATTAGCAGAACCAAACTGTATATTTTTGTACGCCTGGAGTTGCATGCGTAAATCCTGAGATTTTTGTGCACAAAGAACTCCATCAGCATTACGCATAATCTGAAGGTTTGGTACTTTGCGTAAAGCAGTGTAAGAAGGTTGTTGGAGAAAAACTGAAGTTTTATTAACAATAAAATTCTTGTTTTTATGCTGCATGCGTGCAGGAAAATTCACTTTAGATGCAAAGGCATCATTGTGAACTTTATCTACCATGTCACCGACAGGAGATTTACCCTTACGCGTAGAGCGCAAAACATGAACATCTGCCATGTCACAGACGGGAGATTTACCCTTACGCGTAGAGCGCAAGGCTTGATGTCTACCATGTCATAGATGGGAGAATGATTTTTATGCGCAGAGCAGAAGACTTGGGTGTCTACCACGTCACGGACGGGAGACTGATTTTTACGCCCGGGGCACAACACTGAAGTAAAGACTGTCTCTCACAGACGGGAGCCTCCACAATAGGAGTGGAAAGAATTTCCTTACCTTCAGAGACAGCAAGGAGATCATAGGATGCTTTGGACTTTGGAATCCAAATATTTTGCACCTTCCGCGATTTTTGAACATTGGAGCAGCGAGTACTACCCCCAGTTCGGAGCATTTCTTCGTAAGCAGTCTGGTCAAATTGAACAACCAGAGTCTTCTTTGTCGATCCGATCGACACATCATCATATTGAGCGATTGCTTTCTCGTCAGAGGAGAAAGTCATCCCCAGCAGAGTCGCCATTTTGTTTCACTTAACAAAATGCCTAAAATTGGCTTTTGAAAGAAAACGAGAAAAAGTACAAAAGTATAAATTATTTCTGGGAAGTATTGCTATGGAAGTCTAATCTGAGAGCGATCACTTTGTTCCTTGGACCACATGAAGATGATGAAGAGAACTGCTTGAAGAAGATGAACAATCGGAAGAACTAAGTCACTAGAAAGGTATCGACACAACGACACTGATGGCACAGTCGAATGCTTTCCTGCTCTACTTTACCCTGTTCTTGAGAAAAAGTTAACGAAATACTTCTGGGAATATCACTCTGAAAGTATGAGTTTTCTCAGAATCTCCTCCTCTGTCTCTCTTTTGATGATGTCTTCTTGTGTTAAAAATAAGTCTATTTATAAACTAGACCCCTTGTGCATAAAAAGCAATAAAATTGGGTCTCTATGCAAGTAATTGTCACCCACGATTGAAAAATCAACCTTTACGTGTAATGACACGTGTCCCATATAGAGTTGTGATCTCTACGCATGGTGACACGTGTCCCACAACTTCAACAATATGGAGAGAACACGTACACACGTTCTTCGATAAGTGTGGCATGAAAGCCACGCATGCAGACCACGTTCTCACAAAGCCAGAAATGATTGGACGTAAAAATGACCCAAAATAGACTTTCTGCATAAAGTAGTAGACTGGGCGTAAAATAACTCAAAAATAGACTTCCTACGTAAAGTGGCTGAAAAGTAGCCTTGAGCGTATAATTAGCTCAAATAAACTCTATGCACACAAAAGCCTTGAGCGTAAAGACTCAAAATAGCTTTCATGCGTAAAGGAAATGATCTCTTGAGCGTAAAGTAGCCCGTCTGCACGTTAGATGACAAGTGTTGGGTTTGGTGAAAAAATCTTCTCGGCTTTTGTGCAATGTTCTGTCAGAAAATCATACTGTCAGATCAATATCACGCGCATTAAATATAGTCTAACAGCTTGTCTCTCGCGTAAAAGCTGAGAATGGCTCTCGCGTAAAAGAGCTCGCGTAGAATTTTGAATCTGACTCAATAGAGTCTTTTAATGAGCCTTGCGTAGAGTCTGACTTTGTGTAAAGTTCTTAACTTCTTTGACTTGGTCTATGAAGTTTATTTTATGCTTCTACACCTATTATCAGACAGCAATTTCCATCATTACAACCTTGGAGGGGTTCTTTATAGAGCACGTTCCTAGGCTCCAAAATATCAAAGTCGATGCCCTAGCAGGTCTCGCTCTTCCTTGGCGCTTCCAAATGACACTCATTATCTAGTCGACATAATAAGCCATGAACTGGTCTGTCCTAGGAACAATCTTCAACTGGGTATGAGTTACTCCGCCCAGATAACCAACGACATACAAGACTGGAGACGCCCGCTCATCGACTTTGTAGTCTACAAAATTCTGCCAGAGAGTGTGAATGAAGCAACTTCAATCAGAAGACGCTCCCTCAGATTCTTCTACGATACGGAGACAAAAATGTTATATCGATGATCCTACGATGGGCTACTTTTAAGATGCCTGTCAAATGCAGAAGACAAAAAAGCCTTACGTGAAGCTCATGACGGCACTTGTGGGGCTCACCAACCTGGCCCGAAATTGCAAGATCGTCTCCGCTGGATGGGTTATTACTGTCCCACAATGGTAGCAGATGCAGTTGATTATGCAAAAAAGTACAAAGCTTGCCAGATTCATGCAGATTTCATACACCTGCCATCTGAATTCTTGCATCCGACAGTGGCCTCTTGGCCATTTGAAGCATAGGGAATGGACATCATTGGGCCAATCACCCCGCCGTCATCTAGAGGGCACCGGTTCATACTTGAAATCATTGATTACTTCTTCAAATGGGCGAAAGTTGTTCCGTTGGCAGAGGTTAAGACATCGAACGTGATTAGCTTCATAAAATATCACGTCATCTACCGTTTTGGACTGCCCCGGAGCATTATTCATGACAATGGTCCGCAGTTCGCAAGCCATACTTTCTATCGATTTTGTGACAAGAATCGAATTCAAAACATGGCCTCGATGGCATATAACCCATCGGCCAATGGTCTGGCTGAAGCTTTCAATAAAACCATAATCAAGCTCCTCAAAAAGTTCGTGTCTGCAAACAAACATGACTGGAATGAAAATCTTGGTGAGTGCTTATGGGCGTATCGTACGATAATTCGGACGGCTACAGAAAATACATCATTTTCTTTGGTTTATGGGAGCGAGGCAGTCCTCCCATTAGAGACTCAGATCCCCTCACTTCGAGTGGCCCTTACCTACCGGTTAACGGCGGACGATAACTACCGCCGACGGCTGTAAGAGTTGGAAGCATTAGATGAGAAGCGTTTACAAGCTCAACAAAGCATAGAGTTCTACCAAGCGCGCATCTCTCGGGCTTTCAACAAGAAAGTCAAACATAGAATATTCCAAGTCGGCGATCTTATCTTGGCCATTCGCAGACCACTGGTCATGACTCACAAGACCTCCGACAAATTCCAGCCTAAATGGGAGGGGGCATTCATCATCGAGACCGTGTTCTCCAACGGCGCGTACTGTCTCGCAAAATAAAATGAAGACTTGCTCATGATGCCCATCAACGACAAGTTCCTCAAGAAATACTATGTCTAAACGACACCTTCCATCTCTCAGATTGTGAGTTATATACCCTCTGGTATCGCTGAGCTTACACTCTGACTTCAAATCTTCCAGATTGTTGAGTTATGTACCCTCGGGTACCACTGAACTTACTCTCTGACTACTCCGTATGAATTCATATCTCATCTCTTGGTCATATCTATGAACTTCCTGGTCATAGCTTTTCTCCACCAAGAATTTGCCTCAAAATCTATTACCCGCACCACCAGTGCGCAGAAGGGTAGTAGGTCCATAAAACTTGTCCTAATCTATTACTCGCACCATCAGTGCACAAAAGGGTAATAGGTCCACAAAATTCCCTAGTAGAAAAACAACCACGTCCATATTACCTCTGAGTTGTTTTTCCATCCATCACAAACAAATCACCCAATGCATAGAACTTCCACGTTGATAGCACCTCTGAGTTGTTCTGTGTACCCCTATTATGCCAACTCCTACCATGTCCTCATTACCTCTGAATAGGAAGGCTCTATTTTGACCCATATTTACCACATCCTCATTACCTCTGAGTAAATATGTTGGTTTCCTCTCCACTTATTATCGATACTCGCATCGCCAGTACACAAAAAAGGTAATAAGTCCATAAAAGTTATCCTAATCTATTACTCGCACCATCGGTGCACCAAAAAGTAGTAGATCCACAAAGTATCATTTAAATCTATTTGCTCATATTTCCAGATGCAAAAATGGGCAATAGGTCCACAAAAATCCCCCAGTGGGATGTTCTTCATCTAACACAAAAGCTGTATTAGGCCCTCTAGTACAAGCACCACAAAATACCGTAAATAAAAGGGAGTGAACATACTCTACTCATTCAAAAATAGTTACATTCATAGGACTTCATCCCCAGTAAAGGATTACACTGGTATCCAAAAGAAACAAAACATGAATTACAGCTAAAGACGGATAGAAACACAAAGAAAAATACGAACGCTTATTTGTCATACTCCTGGAAACAACAATTACATGGCATTCCATGGATCCCTACAGTCAAGGGTCGTGGTTGCGTTGAGGCACATACCATTCTCTCAGCCATTTTACATATGAAAGATCTATTTAATTAAGGTCTTCGGCGGAAGCAGGAGGGTCAGAACTCCCAGTACTACCATCCTCATATTTGGGTTCCTCCTTCATAACAGCCTCAATCTTGGGAGTAATTCCCTCCCCGGTGGATGCCAGCTCTTCTTTTACCTCAACTTTTGGTATTACCCCCTCTTTAACAGACGGTGACTCTTGTTTGATAAAAGGGGGCAACATCTCTTCCTTCGCAATGGTCTCAGCCTTCGACACTGATGCTACAAGTCAAAGAAAGAAGATAGTCATATAAAAACAAAGGACTCTGTTGTCGGTTATGCGGCCTAGCCAGTGATGCGGCCCAGCCAAAACAAAAATCATGCGGCCCAAAGTCATGAGGCCGACTTCATAAAGAACTCCTGCAGCTCAGTCATGAAGCACTTATGCGACTCAGTTATGAAGTGTTCATGCGGCTCAATTGTGAGGCATTTATGCGGCTCAGTCATGTTCATGCGATGCTTATGCGGCTCAGTCATGAAAAACTCATACGGCCTAATACTCGTGCAGATCAGTCACGAGGCAATCATGTGGTCCAACCTTACAGTATTCATACGACCCGATCATAAAGTGCTCATACGGCACCTATGCGGCTCAGTCATGAAATATTCATATAGATCAGTCTTGAGGCACTTATGCGGTTCAAGTTCGAATGAGCAGTGGTCATGCGGCTCAGTCCATGCGGCACTATCATACAGAACACATGTGGTCCAAATGAGATAGGACATGCATCGACCAGGCTTAAAGAAGAGGCAGTATATGACAGGCCCGCACATGAAAATATGTGCTATGACCATTCAAAATTTCAGTCATCGTATGCTCACCATCATTACTCTTGAGAGGAGGTTGCACGTCGGAATGAATGAAAGGAGCGTCTGCCGCTCTCGATGGAGAAGCAAGTCTCTTCCCTTTGGCCGCCGTACCAGTCGACCTGGAAGCTTTTTGAGCCATAGCAAAGAGTATGATGAAGTCGAAGGAGGAGAAGGAGAAAGAGGAAAATCTCTCTCTCTGAATGACTCCTATTTATAGAGTTACTGAAAAGAGACTCTTATTCTTGAGATCATTAAGGATAAGGACGACGTTTGGGAACTTTATCCCTAAATAACCGTCGAGCGTCTCTTCGATTCTCGAGATCATTAAAGGTAATGTTGACGTTTGGGGACTTTATCCCTAGTAACCGTCGGCTTTATCTCGAAAAAAGAGATCCACAACTGAATCAAGGAAAATAAATACAGCGATGACAGTTGGCAGGCTGATGGGTTTCCCTGCGGCTCAAGATCTCTCTGCATCTCGAAAAATTCCCTGCGACTTGAAGACTCCCTGCGACTTGAGATATTTTCATGCTTCTTATTCAAAGTATTTCAAATTTGCAAATTTGAAAACTTTGAAGGGGGTCTTGTAGAAGCATGAAAAATATAGGGTTCATGCAGATTATAAATTATCGCATAGGTACTTTGGGCCAAACAAGTCCGCATAAAGGAAAGCCGCATGACTAGTTCAATGACATATGCGGCCCGTCGACAACCAACTGCAGAAGGAAGATATGCGGCCAAGAGGAGCAGTTCGTCTGATAAAACTGACAAGTCCTGACAAAACTGACAAAAATGACACCTCTGACACTTCGACAAAAAGATAAGACATGAGACGTCGCCCAAAAGCAGGGTTCGTACGCCTTCATGCGGCCAGAAGGAGTGTCATCTAGGCCGCATGAACCTTATGCAGATCAGACATATGCGGCCCCAAAGTCTTCAAACTTCATGCAGCCATGAGTAACTGTGATCCAAGTCACATGAGCTTTATGCGGCCAAAATAAAGAATATATGCGGCTTAAATCCTTAAGCTATGTCTGGGCTAAGGAAGTCTACGACCTAAGCCGCATGAGTCTCATATGGCCCCACATGGTCGAAAACTGAAAGATCTATGTGGCTAAAAAAATGATTCCTGTGACAGGACACGTGGCAATCTGACCAAGTCCTAAACTACCCAGATTTGCAGCAACAAAATCCCAACAAATCGACAGATGGCAGCCAAAGAGCGGGTCTTCGCGTGCCAATCAGCCACGTGGCCACAGGCCATCTATGCGGCTCAACATATATTCTATTACAAATAGCAGGGTGCCACACCCCTGCAAAAGGCTGGCAACCTTCAAGAAAGCAATTTCTTCAAGATCTAAAGATTGCATCAGATAGTCCACGGAGTAAGGCAGATTGATAGCACTTTCCCGAGCCTCCACCGTCACCCCCAGAATCAAAACTAAATAATTGTACTTAGATTGTTTCCTAGGATTTTTTTTCTAGGCTTTTCTTTGTACAAGCGAGTTTGCAATCAATTTCAGTGTTCTGTAATACCTGTCTTTGATTTTTATGGCAAACATAATCGTCAACTTATTCGTATCACATCATAATTGTCTAGTAAAGCATTCTATATTCAATATCTCAAATTCAGCAATTGTCTATGTTTTACCATTCGATGATAATATAACTATGTTACAGATCTGCCAACATCAACAATTAGACTATTTCAGTCTGTATGGCAAAAATTATATCACTAATTCATAATCCATACTCGATATTCCAACCAATAGTCATCCATACCGTCATATCATCTACCGAAATTATCCAATACATTTTGTGATTCTCAAAACTCATTCGTTTTCCAATCATCAAAATCCCGTACGAACATTCATAAAATTTTATCTACAAAGGTCAAGTAATCCAATCAAATCCGACAATTTATATATCAAATAACCATTCTCTATACAACATAAGTATTCAGAGTCATTACTTGTTACTTTTTGTGACACAAATCCTCAAGCATATATTCATATATGCAATGACTATCCATCTCATCGAGCACGAACTCGTACATTACTGATTCTACCCCTTGGTGGAGATCTATTACACCTTTAGGGTCAAAGAACTTTCAGACACAAATCAACTTGGAAATGATCACAGAAGCAAATTTTGGGTAATCGCAGAAGCAATCTTTGATTTAATCGCAAAAGCAACTTAGTAGTCGCGGAAGCAACTTTAGTTAATCGAATATGCAACTTTGATTTGAAACGAATCAAATAATAGTCCAAGGATGTAAAGCCATGCTCTGATACCAACTTGTCACTCCCCGATTTCACAGAGTCATTCGTCCTCGCTTTTATCTCTGGGAACTGGTCAACTTCGCTTGGACGTAATGTCGTACAAGTCTAAATTGCGCTTGTACAAGACAAAGATGGTACATAATGATAGTCTTCATAATAGGAGCACATCACAGCGGCATAAGTAGAAAAATTAAAGATAAGAAGGACATATCTCTCATGTTGAACAGAACACTTTATTAATTCATAGCAGTAGAAATAAGCAGATAACTTGAAGTCACAATTTAGGTAGAAATATGTTCCCTTTATTGATAATTGAAATGAAATACAAGACTTGCAGCGGAATACAAGGCTTACACACTACAAAAAAAAGAGCTTTCTTGACGGTTAATCCCCATCAAGAAAGGCTTATCTTGACTGTTGTGGATTCTTCAAGTAGGCTAGAGTCAAGAAAAGTCCCTCACTTTTCTTGACGATCTCTGACATGGCTTTTCTTGACGGTTTTTAACCGTCATCTAAAATATTTTTCTTGACCGATTTTAGCCGTCAAGAAATCAGTTTTGAGAAAGTCAATGTAGTTGAAAAAAACTTTTGACTCCGGCCTAGATGATGGTTATTAACCATCAAGAAAACCTTCTACAGCAGGATTGAGTTAATTATTGACGTTTTATAACCGTCAAGAGAAGCTAAAGCCATATTTTCATTTATAATTATATATTACGAATCGAACACACACATAACATCAATAATCTAGAAGATTTAATAGATCAAATAACTATAAAACCTAATTTTTATTTTAACAAACTGTATAATGTTCTTATACCACAAACTTCCAACACATCCAACACACGTCCAACCACAAACATCCAATACTTGTCCAACCATAAACATATCCAACCAAAGTATGTAGTTTCTATACATCTTAAACATGCAAAACTGATAATTATATAAATAAAACCAAAATAAGTAGCACTTTTCCTAATTATATAACAAATTTGAACCTGAAGCGCATCACATCACAGTACATATAGTCTTCATTTTCCATGTAGTTCCTGAAAGACCAAGAGAAATAGAGAGAGTATGTCATTATATAGCCAAAGTTTTATATCTTCTATATATGTAAAGAATATTTTATGCACTAAAAAGAATCAACAAATTACCTAACAAAGAATAGTGATGAAGATTTCCCTAAGTGAAGACTGCATACTACTAAGTTGGCCAGAGTCTCCAGCTCTTTTGTATCCTATACAAAACAGAAGCAAATCTTCAGTTAATCCATATATAATGGCAGTAATACCCATCTAGTAGGCTTCGCTACAGTTTTCTTAAGCAAATTTAGGTTTTATAAACTGAGTTTCCAAACCAAAGCTTACTTTGTTCAGTTCATCAGGCAATAGGGATTTGGCCTCATCAAAACGGGCATATGGCAAACAACTTTTCTATTCAGTATTTCTGGTTATTTAATACTTTTTATGGATTCACTATGAGTTGCCTTGTAATAGCACTTGATAGCCATATAGGTAATAAGCCCAGTAGGAAAACAACATAACTAATAGAAGCACTTAAAAGATGATCCGTATTTGAAAAACAAATAGGGAACCAAGAACTTTTGTTATAATTTGCATGGAAAGGATTTAACTCAATAACCAAATAGAAGTAGTATTATCAGGGACCGAACACCTGATGCACCAACAACATATATAGCCAAATACTCTAGGCTAGCACTATGGAGTCAGAAAATGAACAAAAAAAATAAAGGCGACTGCATATGTAGGTAAGTTGTTTTACCTCTGTTGATCTCAGAGGGCTTGCTCTTTCCTGCTAACAGCTCCTCCTCCACCAACTATGCAAAAACACATGAAAATAAATGTCTCTGTTTGGACCACAATACTTACCTTAACAATACTTAAGGTGGTGGAATAAAAATGTATAATGCATATTATTTTGCAAGGGAATGGTGGAATAAAATCATAATCTATAATGCATATTTGAAAGCACCAAACAATAGTTAGATAATATATGAAAATAGATATTAGGACAACAACATATCTAAACATAAGAATGTAATAGCTGAGAAGTGGGAAAAAAAACAAAACAAAAAGGGAGGGGGTTCTGATTTATATATATATAACCCACAACAAAGCTTGCTTGGAATTGTAGACCCCCAAAAGATTTTTAGGGCAGAAAGTATAAGGTATGCTAAAATGTTAACATAAGGATTGCCTATTAACATCTTTACTGTTATAACTCTTCAAATAAGCTCATATTATTGGACAGTAGATATCCATATTATAACCAGACCTAAACCTTTATATGAAATATCTTAATGCTGAGGAATTAAAACATGATCAAAGATATTTTGTAGGAACCAACAGTGCTAGATTTGAGTACCATCACATTTACAGAATCACCCCTTTAAAAAAATAAATGTCTAGTCAAACATTGATCAATATACATACTATATAGGATCC
The DNA here is from genome assembly GCA_029216955.1 of Iris pallida. Classification (NCBI taxonomy): domain Eukaryota; kingdom Viridiplantae; phylum Streptophyta; class Magnoliopsida; order Asparagales; family Iridaceae; genus Iris; species Iris pallida. Next base: position 2,691,585 of record JANAVB010025600.1, read on the forward strand.
ATGCACAATGGAGAAAAAAATCAGAGAAACAGAACAAATAACAAAAATTATAACAAATGCA
>JANAVB010025600.1:2699145-2756645 GCA_029216955.1 Iris pallida
GCTCACTTTCATGTTTCCTGTTTTCTATTGGATTCCGAGTCCCCGAATTTGGTCCTGTAATATCCAATGTAGACTGGTTCCGATATTCTTGAAAAACAACTCATGTGTTATCCTGATTATATCACATCATTATATGATTCCTGATACTAATGGGACGGATAAATCTAAGCACCGTCTATTAGTTATAAGCATGATCCCGGGTAAATGGGATTATTGTTAAGATAATATAAGCTATGTAATCCAGAAGTGTTTCTCTAAATATTGCATGTGCATATAAGATTTGTCTGAGATTTACACATTTATACCTGACACCTGAATTCTTTTGGGAAGAGATACTAATACCATACGAAAATTCTTATCAGTAAATCTATTTTTAAAATTATTCTTTCCTCCAGTTCAATTTCGATAATTTTATCATCTTACTTTACCCACTTTACTCCTTTGACTGAGGGCTTGCTCGTCATATTGACGACCTAGTTTTTTTCACTAGGGTTTGTTGAAGGCCAGGAAGGAGTGCAACCTTACATTGAGAAGAAGCTTAATGAATAAAACAAAGAGAAGGTCGACCTGGTATCAGATAGTAAAATTTTGTAGCTGGTAATATACTATATGTATTGGGTTAATGGTTGTTATCGGGTAGAATAATCAAATTTCTATTTATAGTTTAGAATATTCTTTAATCAACATGTTATTTATTATTTTATGCATCATGTGACCTGTGATCAACCTATCCTAGAACCCTACGAGCGACAATCGCGAATATGGGCACTGGAGTATTCATATGTTGTGTAGCCTGGGAATGTTGTTACGTACTCGGCGGCGCGTGACACATATATGGAAACAAGTTAAGTTGTAGCATATTTCATAAATACGGTTAAACAAATATTTTATGTATTTAAAAGCTTTTTATATATAAACCATTGCATAAAAGCATGTCTAAGCAAACCAAATCTTATCAATCCCAAATATGCAATGATTGCTTATATATATATATATATATATATATATATATATATATATATATATATATATATATATATATATATATATATATGTGTGTGTGTGTGTGTGTGTGTGTGTGTGTGTGTGTGGTTGCCATATACATTATGCAACCTCGCTAGTTCGAGTTTCAAGGACATGACAACCTCGATTGTCATGGGCCCATGATCCAATCTAGTATGCAGTGTTGTCTACATTCCAGATATGATCAATCTGTTTATTTATCTTGCGCTATCATAGTGCACACCTCTGGGGGTGGGGGGTGGGGGGTGGGGGGTGTATTCGGTCCCGTGATGCCAAGTATAAATCCTAGCTTCCTCAACTTACATCTGGTAATTATTAGGATCATGATAATCCTATTTAGTTAATTGTATCAAGTCTTAAGTTCATGGTCGTCCGTGTACTGCTTCTAGTTTATTTTCTTTATTGCATGTCCTATTTATCATTATTAGCATAGTATGAGTAGCCTAACATAGATCATTTCCTCCCTCTTGTCCTTGTTTACAATAGAGATAGTTGGTGATCTATGTGTAGTCTAAGAATCCTATCAAATTCTTTTATTATTGCTAGTAAAATAGCATGATGAAACATATTCTATCATGGGTCCAACTTTCCATCTCTTGTCCTTGTCTGGTATAGAGGTGATTACTGCTATATGTATAATCTATGATTCTCAGTCCGACCCCTTTCCTTTATGTCTTAGTTTTATATTTTTTCTGTGTTGTTTTCTTTTAAGCTTCCTTTGTGGTACTTGCTTGTTGGGATTGACCCCACTGATTTTGCATGACCAGATCTCATGCTAGAATTAGAGGATCTACTGTTGCTTTCGCTTGATAGACCTCGCCCTTAGGTTAACGGCTCCTAGGTAGCGACAATAAGGTTTCTTTTTTGTTCACTCGTACATATGTATTATTATTTTGTGGTAGACAAAGGCAAGTGTTTAGCCTTTGTTCTGGGAGGATGTTCTCTCCGATTATATCAACGTGGTTGTATATTCTCGAATCATGACTAGTTACATGATCATGTATATGTTGTATTTACTGTGCTAGTGTTTCATTTTGATGCAATAACTTTATTATCATGTATGTAAAAAGCATTGTAGAAGTATGGAATTCATGCGCCACAGAAGCCAAGTTTATATGCGCTGCAAACAGCATGTGCCAGATGCTACAGTTACAATTGGCACATTATAGAAAGACAACAGATAGAGCGCATGAAAAGAAGACTTTTATTAATCTCGATATTTGAAAATCTATTACATGTTGTGATTACATAGAAAATCTACTACAGCCCACTCTAAGCTCTACATATAGACGTATCACTTTTTCGTCTCAGCACAGACACATCTATTCCTTGTTATGAGATAATCACTTTCTCGTCACGAGCAAATCACTTCCTCGTCAGGGGCGCATCACTTCCTCATCTCAGCACAGGCGCATCCCTACCTGAAGCAGTTATTGAGCAGAATATAGGTTGGCAACCAACCCAAACCTGGTAATCAAGATCTTGGCACTTGAAGCTATTTCAAAGAGGAATACTGCCAGTAAGGTATACGAGCACGAACTACTCTGTCCATAGCTAACTCGGCGTATCTCAGTTCTCTGATGGAGTTCGTCGTCAAAATTGAAGCTTCTTTGAACGAGGAGATCCACAATCCACAGCCTACCAAATCGTCAAGGAGGAGGCTCACGGCCATCGAAAGTCGATTTCATTCTTGACATAGAGTCGGGTGAAACAAGAAATGAGCAAACCCCAACCCTGTAAACACATCTATTTATAGGCAAACGTATCATCAAGCCCATGCGCCAAATGGCAGATTCTCCGAGATTAATGCGATGAACCTAGCATTAATGGCGATGAATCTGTCATCGCAATTTCAACCAATTCAAAGTCATTAATTCGAGCCCCAAAACGCTCATCGAGGTTGACCGAGAGTGATGCGCCCCATAATGGATACGCCCCACCAACTGATGCGCTCCATGGTGCATGCGCCCCACAAACTGATGCGCTCCGCAGTGCATGCGCCCCACAAATGATGTGCCTACATAAGCTCTTCGCCCATCAAAGCATTTAATGCTAAAGTCATATCTCAGCAGCACGTGTCTCAAAAACTGATGTCGACAGTTTTCACAGAAAACGAAGAGGCACTGACGTCAGCACAATCGTTACTTGTTACAGCTGCACTATGCCACGTGGCTGACTAAATCCTTTGCATGCGCCCTAAAGCATGTACCTTCAGAGGACATACGCCAAGTCCCCTCATGTGCCAGAGCTCCCAGGCACATCAAATCTATGATCTCTCTAACAGATTGAGATCTTTGAGCAATGTGCACATGCCATGAGTCATTGACTTAGTCATGCTCATGAACGGGTACCAACCACCCAAGTTCTCGACAACAAACGAATCTCAACAACTGCCACGTGTTAGCTCATCCGCAGCCTAATAGTACAGTTACCCCAGATTTTGTTCAAGCTTCCCGGCCGCAGTGCCGCTGCGCCCAACAAAGTAATGCACGTAGAATTCCTACGTGCAAAATTTTCGTGCATGCATCGCATATGCGCGCATGAATGGATAATTCCAATCCCTATAAATAGAAGGATCATTCTTTCATTCGAGGCCAATCATTACGAAGACAGTCGCAACCAGAGAGACAGTCGTCCAGACATTCAGAGAGCTCGAGATCGTCGTCAAATCATCAACGAAGTAAAGAATCAACCCTCCATCGCCACTCGTCCCCAGATAAAAGACAAATTGTACTCGAAAGAGCCCGTCAAGGATCCAAAGTGTACTTGTTTCGTTTGTTCAAATACAAAATGTTTCTTAATTACTTTTTCAATGGCAAACAAGCATTTAGGATGCCTTACTATTGTGACCACCTTATGGAGTACTAGCGTACTCGTATGGCATAGCTGACATACGTCCGTCCCTCGCTCTCCAGTAATCTGGTTTTGGGACATGACAATACTCTTAGAACTTCATCACATTGTCAACAATTATAAAAGCATATTCTAAATATGATAATAACACATCATTGAATTAATAATCAACTATAAGACATTTGTACAACTAAAACACCTTTCAAATTGACTGACATATATCACTATTATTTATTCAGGGTCTCTGTTTTATTTTGTACCATTCAAACATAGCTTTGAGCAACTACACCCACCCAACCTCTAAGAAAAAAATAGAGCTTGAGAGCTCGAGCTCTAAGATGAGTGTAAAGTTAAGCTCTAGTTGGACTCTTTGAAGTATTCATGAGTGCAGCTGGACATATATGCTAACAAAATTATTTATGAAACCCATAGACTAACAAAATTCTCCCCAAACCACAAGTTGCTACTAACTACACTCATATATGCCAGCAATCGATTTGAGCTGAACTTTATTAATCATTACTCAGAGCATCAAAAACACAAATATAGTAAACAAACATAACATTCCATATGAAAAGTATCTCTTCATATGTTTGATGACAATTTATATTTTTGTTGGTGTTTTTGCTTGTTGGTGTTTTGCTTTAGAAACTAGAAAGATAGTCCCACATTGGAAAAACCAAATGGATGTTATCTCTATATAAAGATTTGCTTGTGTTGAGAGATTACATGAAGTGTGGGGAGGCACATGGGTGCCATGTGGAGATATTTTCTAGTGGAAAGAAGGCTAAACCAACAAAGAAGCATTAATGCTTTTTGTCATGCTTATAGGATGATTCTCTTATAGAGATAAGTCCCGAAGGGGCTTAGCGACTCGGACTCGAACTCGAACTCGGGCTCAAGGACGTAAAGTAGCATTTTGTTGGCACAATTTGTACTTAGCACGTCAGCATCGGTGAAGGGGCTGTGGCACACATGTGCTACTAGGCTGCGGTGCTGGGCACGCAGGTGCTACGGGCTGCTGTGGGCTTTGCAGCTATGCATACAGGTTGACGGACTGAGTGGCTATGGGGCGCAGTTGGCGTATGATGTGGCTGATTGGAAGATTTGAGCGGTTATGGAAAGATTGAGTTAATAGATCAGATCCGATCTTTGTGGGATTTGAATTTAATTCATTCAAATGTTTCCATTATTTGCTCCTATCTTTTCGCAATCAGTCACGGCCAGGATTAGGATTAGCGTTTCGGTCCTTCTCTATAAATACTCTCTTTTTGCCTTCATTAAGGACTCACGCCAAAATAAAGAGACGAAAAGAAAAATGTTGCCGCCGCCATTGAAGTCCTAAGGAGTTCTTCGAGTTCGTAAAGGAGGTGACAGCGAGCGTTCAAGAAGTTCTTTCAAACTTGCTGGTTCCTGGGAGCAGATCACGATCGGACGAATCTTGCTTTGAGCAACGGTGATCTTTATCACCCCAGCAATATCATTACATCAACTCCAATTGAGAGCGGTCATTCATCTCGTTGCATAAACTTCGATTGAGAACGAGTATTCATCTCTCTTAGGAGAACAGGTTTTTTGTCTCTCTGGAAATAAGAGTTTGAGATCTTCATTTTCCATCAAAAGATCTGTTTCGGGAACAATAATCTTAAAGCAAGATTCGGATATGATGGAGAACAACCGTGCATAACTTCTCGATACAAGTTTTAAACTTGAGAAGTTTGACAGGGGGCACTTTAACGTCTAGAAGAGAAAGGTCAGCCTCAATCTTCAACTCATGAGCGTCGACTATGTGTTGACAGATCCTGACCCTTTAATTCTAGAGGGTAAAAATGCTCGAAGGGTTGTTGAAGCTACGGCTTTACAGTCGAAGTGGAGGCAAGATAACAACCTCTGTAAATTGTTGATTCAGAACTCCATAGAGGACTCTCTGGTGGAGTCATACAGCAAGACGGTCAATGTAAAGGACGTCTGAGAGTCTGTAAAGAATCTCTACAAGGTAGATGAGAACAAAAACAAGATCCATATGACCAAAAAGGTCTGAAGGATGCAGTTTGAGGACGACAAAACCATGTTGCCTCAAGTCAAGGAGTTCCTCAAGTTACGTCAGAAGCTGGCAGATAACGGCATGGCCTTGGTCGATGCTTTTGTCGTCGGGAGTATTGTTGCCAAGCTTCCACCTGGGTGGAGCAACTTTATCGCTGACATGCACCACAAGAAGATGGAGGTAGATCTGGAACGCCGCTTTTACTAGATACATGTTGAAGACGAGTTAAGGGCTCAACTCAAAGTGGACGCCTTGTTCAAGTAGATGGCTAAAGCAAACATGGTGCAGTGAGGAAGTTCTAAAGAAAAGCAGAAAGCTCCCTACCAAAAGAAGCAAGACGTTCACCATCTGAAGGTAAAGTCGGCTCAGTTCAAGCCCAAGTCCAAAGAACCTGGGACTTGTTTCAATTGTGGCAATAAAGGCTACTGGAAAAGGGACTGCAAAGAAAAACCAAAACAAAAGGAGCAAGATGAGGCTAACTTTGTTGCTATGATTATGCAGGTTGACTCAGCTGGGATTGACACAGACTGGTGGATAGACACTAGGGCCTCGTGTCATATTTGCTCAAAGAAGGAGTAGTTCACCACGTACCAACCTGTTTCTGAGAAGGTTATGGTGGCGAACCAGACAAAAGCTGAAGTACTCGGGATCGGGACGGTGGTATTACAACTGACTTCGGAGAAGTTGCTGACGGATCAGAATATAAAGCACGTACCTGCTATAGCCAAGAACCTGGTCTCTGGAAACCTGCTTTGCAACACAGGTTTGAGGATGGACATTAATACTGGTCAAGTTGTTATGTCCTATAAAGGAACATACTTCGGGAAGGCCTTCTGTACCGAGAGGATGTTCAAACTTCAACTTGTAACTCCTATGGAGATAATGAATACAGTCTCTCCTTCTGGTTATTCTATTAAGTTGTGGTATAATAGACTAGGATATGTTCATTGTAAAAGAATAAATAAGATGTCTAGTCTAGGGCTTATCTCCAAATGTGGGGGTAAGGAGTTGGAGAAGTGTGAGGTCTGTGTACAGACGAAGATCACAAGGAAACCATTTAAGCGGGTAAATCGAAGTACAGATCTTCTGGAATTGGTGCACTCAAATATCTGTGACTTCAAACAGTTCTCCATAAAGGCCGAGATGAAGTATTTCATTACTTTCATTGACGACTTCTCAAAGTATACATTCGTTTATCTGCTCAAGTCTAAAGATAAAGCGTTTGAGAAGTTTAAGGACTTCAAGGCTGAAGCCGGGTGTCAAACCGAACAACAACTCAAGAGTCTCAGAAGTGATCAAAGTGGAGAGTATAGGTCTCATGAATTCGCATCATTCTGTAGAGAAGATGGAATCATCAACTAGACAACTGCTCCATACTTCCCTCAATTAAATGGTATTGCAGAAAGAAAGAACAGAATGTTGACAGAGATGATAAACTTAATATTATTGACTGCGGGTCTTCCAAATTGTTTCTGGGGTGAAGCAGTGCTTACGACTATATTCATATTGAACAGAGTGTCGCATGCTACTTTGGAAGTCACTCCTCATGAACTCTGGTTCAAGGTTAGACCCAACTTAAATGTCATTCGAGTATGGGGGTGTCTGGCGTACTTGAAGCTTCCGGGTTTGAAGATTCAAAAGCTGGGAACAAGGACTACGAAGACTAAATTCCTGGGTAATGCTGATAAGAATGATGCTCGGAGGTTTCTTGATATTGAGTCAAATCATATCATTGAATCTCGTGACGCAAAATTCTTTGAAGATAAGTTTGTAAGGCACAAGAATATTATTCTCGTGGACATTCTGGAGGGCAATATGAGTGCGCAGGAGGCTCAAGTTTCTTACAAAGAGGTAGTCCAAGAAGATGTTGCTGCAAGAACAACTTTTGAACCAGAACTCGCAGAACCTGTATCTAAGCGAGTGAGGAGACAGAAGGACTTCGGAGAGAATTTTGCCACCTATCATGTGGAAGTAGACCAGCTCACCTATGATGAGGCGATGAAGACCAGAGATGCTATCTTCTGGAAGGAGCCTATTAATGATGAGTACGACTTGATAACCTCTAACAACACGTAGGTGTTGGTCAATCTACCTGAAGGAGCAAAACCAATCGGATGTAAGTGGATCTTCAAAAAGAAGATGAAGGCCGATGGAACTGTTGACAAGTTCAAGGCAAGGTTAGTTGCCAAGGGGTTTTCTCAGAAGCAGAGGATCGATTATTTTGACACATATGCTCCAGTTGTGCGGATGAAAACCATCAGGATGTTAATTGCTCTAAACACAATTCACAAGCTAGTAATTCATCAGATGGATGTTCAGACCGCTTTCCTGAATGGTGAATTGACCGAAGAGATCTACTTGCAACAACCAGAATGATTTATCGTCAAGGGCCTCAAAGAAAAAGTTTGTATGTTGGTAAAATCTCTATATGGTCTGAAGCAAGCTCCCAAGATGTGGCATAAGAAGTTTGATAAAGTCATAAGATCAAACAGCTACAGGGTCAGCGAGACGGATAAGTGTGTGTACACAAAGTTCGCTGATGGGAGAGGAATGGTCGTTTGTTTGTACGTGGATGACATGCTAATCTTGGGTATAGATCTAGCAAGTGTCACTGAGACAAAGAAGTTCCTCTCATCTAAGTTCAGCATGAAGGACTTAGGAAAAGCTGATGTTATCCTAGGGATAAAGATCATCCGGACAAAAATTGGAGTGGCATTGTCACAGTCTCATTACACTGAGAAGATTCTCACACGTTATAGGTATCAGGATCTTCTAGGGATCGATATGCCTTATAGATGTGATAAGAAGCTGAAGCCAAATCTAAAAAAAAGCTGTTTGTCATTAAAAATTTTGAGTTGAAATTTTAATCACAAACAGAATAGTGTTACAATGTAGGACTAAGATGTAGTCCTAGGAGTACACTTTTGTTTTTATCTGGGTCCTGTGTCGATGGAGCGAGTGGTAATGTGTTGACTCAGTTGACGATCTGACGACGATTTTAGGTTCTCAGAAGGTCTGGGTTGCTCTGGATGCCGGAGCTTGCGGAAGGAAAAAAGACGTTGAGTGTCTCTTCCGATCTTTGTGAGCGGACGAGCGTCTTCTGTAACTCTGATGATCTCGTTATGTGTGTGTCTGTCCTCTGGAAGAAGGAATGATCCCTCTTTTTATAGGCAACAGGTTGGGGCTGCTCATGCATACCTATGCGTGGGAACGCGACGTGGTGGTTGCTGCGGAGGGTACATGGATGATGTGCCCTGATTTATGGGATGAATCCTTCTTACTGCAATCGTGGTGTCCCGACCCGATCCCAATAATCTGGGTCTAGTCGGATCATGTCTAGCCTGTACGTTGTTGAGACGACGGCAGTAAGCTGTTCAGTAGCAGGTAACCATACAACAACACCATAATTTGTCACAACTCAATATCGGAATTAAACTTTATTAAACTGAAATTTAAATACAAAGGAAATTGTTCTGAAATGAAATACAGAATTTTGAAACAAAAGAAAATGCAGAAAAGGGAAAATCTATCAGCCTCAGTTCCATCGTCCTCCTGCGGGGACTCTGGCAGCACAACGGGGTACAACTCAGGGTCGTAATAGCTGTTGTAACACAGCTCAGCATCCTCAACATCGCCTAAAAATATATCTCCAGTCAGGAGGGAGCAAAGTACAATTCATGCTAATTAAGCAGTTAAATAAGAAATAGAATCATGCAGTTCTAAACAGTTTTAAAACAGGTTTGTTACAGTATAAAACAGTGATTTGAACAGGTAATGACATATGACCGGCTTGGGTTTGTTACAGGAGGGATAATGGGTTTTGTTACAGTAGTGGTCATAATCATTACGCTATTCCCCAGTCCCCAGTAGTTACAGTACAGTACTCTCGGAGAGAGTTTCGTGTTTGAGTCATGGTTTAGACATGCAGTAAAACGATTAAATAAATAACTGTAACTAACATAAACTATACTTGCCTCAGGAAAATGACTGGAGAGGTGGACGACTCCGAGACGGGAAGTTTAGAGTTGTCCTCGAATTCCTACATTCGAGAGATAAACTCAGTTTTCAGGTCAACCAACTTAGCTATGCTAGTTGTAATCTCTATTTGCGTCCTAGTCCAAATTTTAATTATTTAATTAACTAAACACAGAAAAACACGATTATTAAGTGCGTTGATTTAATACGAGGAAAAATATCATTTTAACTTTGAATTTGGGAAAATAACGTCGCTGCCAGGTTATTTATGAAAACTTGGTAATTTTTATGAAATATAATATAAAACTAATTTTTTTATTTTAGTGAGAAATACGTGACTTTTATTTATTAATAAACTGGTAAATTCTAAGTGAGAAAATATTAATTAATTATATACGAGAATATCTTTTTAATCGTTAAACATTAAAAACTCGTAAACCAGAAAGGCAAGGAATCTAAGCTATTACAGTCACAGACCAGCCAGCTGGGCTTATGCCCATTACAATTTATTTACATAAATTGAAATAAGAATAAACTGCCGTTAGTCCTGAACTGAAATTAAATTAAATAAAATTTAAACAGAAAATAAATAATAAAATAAGGATAAATAGTAAGTCTCAGATAATGGTCCGATCCTCATTTTTGGCTAATTGCCTCAACGTCCGGGCGGGGCCGGTATCGTTTGCACTTAGCCGGGTCCATTGACCGGTACGGTCGTCACCCAAAAATAAATATCAAATAAATTCCGAAAATTATTTTAAATTCATTTGAAAATAATTCGGGATTTACGAAAAAATCGGGCAGCATCTCCTCTGTTTTTGGTCAACCTAAAAACTGGGAAAATGGCGCCGATAATTCCTGCAAGTCCCAAACCAGGGAAAAACCCATATTTTATATCCACAGCCAATCCACAGCATAATCGGTATGACCCGAAATAATTTCGGAAGTCCGATTCCGAATCCACAAGTCATAGAACGTTCCCGGAAATTTCCAGAAACTAAAACATACCAAAAACCATTCCCGAAAATATTCCGGGAGTCCAAAATAATCCACGGGACCATTCCGAAAGTCCCGAAAATAATACGACGTCGCTAATACCGAATTCCCAAAGGGAACCGGGGACCATTTCATCATCGACAAATAATAAAAAAATAGCGGGACAGGGGTTATACCTCGGATTGCTCGGCTAGAGCTCTCAGATGATAAATAGAAAGAAGAAAAAGTCCAGAACAGCGACAAATCTCCGAAATCAGCGCTGGAACCAGCGTCGTTTGACGAAGAACGCCAAAAACCCAGAACTAGGGCACGACGGAGAACCAACAGGGAAACACTCGGCGTCGGGGCAGCGTTAGGGCACTGGCGACAGGGTGCTGTTGACAGGGTGTGGCCGTACGGGGCGTGGGCCAGGGAACTCGTCCGCGAAGGTGGTCGTCGGAGGAGTTTCGAAAGGGCGCGCTGGTCGGGCGGACCCGCGGGGGAACGCTGACGTGGGTGGCATCGAGGGGCGCGCCGGAGTGCGCTGTCGGCGGGGCGCTGGCGAGACAAGGGTCGCGCGGGGACACACGCTCGCGGGAGGGCACTGGCGCGAAGGAGGCTAGGGCGGCGCACGATCGCCGGAGCACTGGCCGGGGCGCGGCGAGCTCGGGGCTTGGCGGAGGATGGCGCGGCTGCGGGGGGGAGCGGGTCTCCGGTGGTCGGCCGGAGGGGCTGTCGACGAGAGGTGGTCGCCGAGGAGAAGTCGGGTGAGGGGTTTGAGAGAGTTAGGTGGGAAAGGGGTTTGAGTGAGAGGAGTATGAGAGAAAGAGAGAGATGTGAGTTAAGTGAGAAAGAAGTTTTGGTGATCTCTGTATATTTGTGAAAGAGATGAGTGGGGGGTTTGGAAGTATTAAAGGGAGAGTTGGGTCTGCACGTTGGAGGAAGGTGGGGTGTGGGGAGTGATCCAGAGGAGTTTGAGGAGAGTTATAGAACGTGTGGAGAGGAGAGGAAATGGGGAGTTAGAATAGGGAAAGAGTTGGCCAATTCGTGTGAGTTGCTGGTCCTACGGGACCAGCTGAATATATTTATTATTTTTATTTTTTTATTTTTTTTAAAATTTAACCAAGTCCAAAGAAATCATAATTAAGAAATAGGAAAGGATTGGCTCAGGCCTGGGTCTGGGTTCGGACTCGGGTATGGGTCTGAATCCAAAAAGCCATGTTGTTATTATTATTTTTTTCAAAATCTTTTGCACTCAAAAATAATTAATAATAATAATAATAATTTTAGAAAATGCTAATAATAATAATAATACTAAACTCTATTAATAATTAATTACAGGATATGGGTTTCACAATCTTCCCTCCTTAGAAAATTTTGTCCTCGAAATTAAAGTAAGGTTGGGGATTACCTCAAGTCTCAAACAGGTACGGGTACTGCTCCCGCATCTGGTCTTCTCGCTCCCAGGTCGACTCGCCTGGTGAGTTATGTCGCCACATCACTCTGACTATTGGCGTCACGGTGTTCCTAGTCCTCTTCTCGTCTCGGTCCAAATTGCCACTGGTTTCTCCGGCACTGTGAGGCTGGGTCCAATCTCCAGCTCTGAATGGTCCAAGATATGGCTCGGGTCCGGGATGTAGCGTCTCAGCTGCGAGACGTGGAAGACGTTGTGGACGCCTTCGAGACTTGGGGGTAGAGCCACCCGATAAGCCACTTCTCCAATCCTGTTAAGTATTTCAAATGGACCAATATACCTGGGGCTCAATTTTCCTGCTCTGCCGAAGCAGATTGTTCCTCTGGTAGGCGAGATCTTCACAAATACACTGTCACCTACTTCAAACTCCAAAGGCCGTCTGCTGCAATCGGCCCAATGCTTCTGTCTGTCTTGGGCTATCCGGAGCTTGTCTCTAATCATTCTCACTTTCTCTGCTGCTTCGGTCACCATCTCAGGTCCAAGCAACACTCGTTCTCCGACGTCGTCCCAGGCAAGAGGGGTGCGGCAACGACGTCCATAGAGTGCCTCGAACGGTGTCATCCTGATGCTAGCTTGGTACCTGTTGTTGTAAGAGAACTCTACCAAGTGCAAATGGTCTTCCCAATACCCTCCAAATTTCAGGACGCAGGATCTCAGCATATCTTCTAGCGTCTGGATGGTTCTCTCTGATTGCCAGTCAGTCTGAGGGTGGTAGGCGGTGCTGAACTTCAGTTGGGTCCCCAAGCTGTCATGCAAACTTTTCCAAAAATGAGATATAAATCTGGTATCTCTGTCAGATACAATACTTACCGGAACTCCATGAATCCGGTAGATGTGCCGCATATATAGTGCTGCCAACTTCTCGGTGGATAAACTAACCTTGAAGGGGATAAAGTGAGCTGACTTCGTCAGTCGGTCCACTATAACCCAGATGGCATCCTTCCCTCCTTGGGATCGAGGCAGTCCCGATACAAAATCTATCGTGATGTGCTCCTATTTCCACTCCGAAATGTCAAGCGACTGCAATAATCCTGCCGGTCTCTGCCTGCTGGCTTTAACTTGCTGACAAATTAAACATCTAGCCACATACCTGGATACGTCCTTCTTCATTCCGTACCACCATACTATAGTTCGCATATCCTGGTACATCTTGTTGGCTCCAGGGTGTATGGAATACCACGACTGGTGCGCTTCTTGCATCAGCTCGTTCCTCAGTTCGCCAGTTGGTACACATAGCCTCGTACCATTCTTCAATGCTCCGTCGCTGGCGATTGAGAATCCTTCAAGTGTTCCTGCTAGCACTTGGTCTCTGAGTTTGCAAAGCGTCTCGTCTTAAAATTGTGTCTCCTTGATCTTGTCCATAAGACTCGAACGCACTTGCAACTGCATCAATGATGATTCAGCTCCTGGTACGATGGCTTCTCTTCCAAGTTTCTTCATCTCCTCCTCGGGAAGTACAATTTCCAATCCAAGCTTCTCCATGTCCTCCAGCAAATGGCGCTCCTTGGTCAAGAACATCGCCATTGGGTATCGACTAAGTGCATCTGCAACAACATTAGCCTTACCCGGATGGTACTGCAGGTTGATATCAAAATCCTTCATTAGCTCCAACCATCGTCTTTGTCTCATGTTCAGCTCCTCCTGAGTGAAAACATATTTCAGACTTTTGTGGTCCGTAAATATTTCCACTCTCTCCCCATACAGGTAGTGCTTCCATAGCTTCAAAACAAATATCACCACTGCAAGCTCCAAGTCATGTGTGGGGTAGTTCTTCTCATGAGTCCGCAATTGTCTAGATGCATAGGCAATCACTTTCCCGTGTTGTTGAAGAACACAACCCAGTCCTTTTCCGGAAGCATCACTATAGATTGAGAAACCGCCAGTACCTGCGGGTAGCGCAAGTATCGGCGCAGTAGTGAGCCACTTCTTCAGTTCCTCAAAAGCTGACAGGCACGCTTCAGACCATATGAACTCCTCGTTCTTCCTGGTAAGCTTCTTCATTGGCTCCGCAATCTTGAAGAAATCCTTCACGAACTTCCGGTAGTAGCCAGCTAGTCCCAAAAAGCTCCTGATCTCTGCAACCGAGCTTGGTGCAGTCCACTTCTCAATAGCAGCTATCTTCTTTGGATCCACCGAAATTCCTTTTCCTGTGACAACATGGCCCAAAAATTCTACCTTGTCTAAAAAGAATTCACATTTGGATAGCTTACCATAGAGCTTCTCCTTCCTCAAGGTACTCAGCACTTTCCTCAAGTGCTCTTCGTGCTCTTCCTCTGTCTTCGAGTAGATCAGTATGTCGTCGATAAAGGCAACAACAAACTGATCCAAATATTCATGGAAAACCTTGTTCATGAGGTTCATGAATACCGCAGGAGCATTTGTCAGTCCAAATGGCATGACCAAGAATTCAAATTGTCCATACTTGGTGTTGAATGCCATCTTGGGAATATCCTCCTTTCTGACCTTGATTTGATGGTAGCCTGATCTGAGATCTATCTTTGAAAATACCTTGACTCCGCTCAGTTGATCAAACAGGTCGTCGATCCGGGACAGGGGGTACTTGTTCTTGATAGTGATGTTGTTCAGCGCCCGGTAGTCGATGTACATCCGCACAGTTCCATCCTTCTTGGACACGAACAAAACTGGTGCTCCCCAGGGTGAAGCTCCGTCTCTGATAAATCCTTGCGACTTCAGCTCGTCGATCTGATCCTTCATCTCCTTAGCCTCCTTTGGGTTGACTCTGTAGCATCCCCGAGAAATAGGGGAAGAGCCGGGTACTAGATCGATAGTGAATTCCACACCTCGATCTGGCGGCAATCCTGGAAGATTATCTGGAAAGACATCCATAAATTTCGTAATGATAGGGTGAGGAGGCTCGGGTTCTTCGGTGATTGAGGAGTAGGTGATACTCTTCATATCTTCCGGAGCCCGAGAGATTTCAAACTTCGGTTCTCCTGGTGGGCTGAAGATTACACAACCTCGGTGACAATCAATCAGCACATGCTGTTCACTTAACCAGTCCATCCCTAGGACTACATCATAGTTGGGCAGGGGCATCACTAGTAAAGGTGTTGAGAACTGATGGCCAGAGATGGTTATGGGACAATTACAAGCCTCAGTGATGGGTATAGGTCCACTACCGGTCATAACCCTACTAATCACCTTGCTAAGTCCCGAATCTATGTGGTGTGCAGATATAAACTTGGATGATATAAAACTATGTGATGCACCCGAATCAAATAAAGCTAGAGCAGGATGTGAAAACACATAAATGGAACCTGTGATGACATCTGCGGTGGATTCCTGCTCTGGCTCCTGTTCATCAGCTGCTAGGGCAAAAGCTCGCCTAGTCTTCTGCTGGTGCTGTCCAAACTGTTATTGCTGAGTAGGCAGGGGAGCTCTCTGCTGGTTGGTTCCTGGCCGGTGGCCTGACATGGGGCAGTCCTTCACTTGGTGGGTGGCAGACCCACAGACTAGGCAGTGTCCTAGTCTCTTCCTGCAGATGTTCGACTGGTGGCCGGCCTCTTACAATAGTCGCAGATAGGGATCTGCTTCTGGTATGCCCTGTCGTTGGTCTTCGCCTGATGATGATGCTGCTAGTGGTACGAGGGCCTGTTGTTGTTGTTGTTGGGTCTCTTTTGATTACCCTGGAAGTTGCTAGTTCCAGGGTACTCCCTCTTGGATCGAGAAGGTTGGCTCTTCTCCACGTCCTGAGCTCGGATCAAGATCCTCTCATAGGTCTTCGTGCCACCTGCGATTACAGGGGTGCGAATCTCTTCTCGTAAGCCATACCTGAATCGCTCAGCACGATCCTTGGGGTTAGCTACCAGGTTCTGGGCAAAGCGACTTAGTCGGCCGAACTCTGCCGCATACTCGCTGACCGTCATGTTTCCCTGCTTCAAGTCCTGGAATTTTCTCTCCATTTCCCGTATCTCCGATGTCGGGAAGAACTTTCTGCGGAACAGCTTCTTGAAAGTATCCCAGTCGAGCTGCTTGTCCTGGAGTCGGGGTTCATTTCGATACCAGATGCTCGCCACATCCTGTAGTTGGAGTCATACAGCTTCAGCCTTGAGGTCCTCCGGGAGTCGAGCGACGCTCAGGAGACGCTCCATGTGATCTAGCCATTCATCGGCGTAGATGATACCCTCGATTCCTTTGAAAGGTCGAGGGTCTTGCTTCTTAAAACTCTCTATGTCTCCAAACTTCATGCAATAATACGCCTCTAATCAAAGAATGGCCTTTAAAGAAATATAATTAATTCCTGAATCATGCTTACCTTGGCAGGTCATGGCCCTGATGAAGTGGTTCCTCCTCTCTCGAGGGCAGCCATGGCCACGTTGTGGGCATTCTCCATGCCTTCTCTCATAATCGCGGTCTGCTCGCGATGGGCTTCAGCTTGGGCAGCAGTCTGCTCTCTGTGGGCTTCTGCTTGAGCTCCCTGTGCTTCAAGCACTCCTCGTAGCATTCCCACTAGGTCAGTAGGATCCACGGGTACTGGTGGAGCAGCTGGTGCGGGCACTACCGCAGGGGTCTGCGGCTCAGCCCGGGAATGCGCCGGTTCTGCCGCTTGCGCTGTAGAAGCGTAAACGGGCTGAGGAGCTGGTACAGCATGAGGACGGTCTGTCAGCTGTAAGGGTGGTGGGTCCCGGCGTGCTTGAGAAGGGGTGTGATCAGTTGATGACACTTCATCATCAGCAGGGCCGGATCGGGTAGTCTTTCCTTTGGCCATGATCTGGAAGCTTTAGGGTACATACATAAGTAAGGTATCCTACCAGTCTATAATCAAACAAAAATATTTATATATATAATTCGGTCCTATGTCGTGACAAATCAATATTCTAGTGTTCTAATTGTTTCTAGGTATATTTTCTAAGTTGTTGTACGGATGGACCTGCATGGCCACCACTGAAAACATGTCACGACCCGATCCCAATAATCTGGGTCTATTCGGATCATGCCCAGCCTGCACCGTTGTTGAGACGGCGACAGTAAGCTGTTCAGTAGCAGGTAACCATACAACAATACTATAATTTGTCACAACTCAATATCGGAATTAAACTTTATTAAACTGAAATTTAAATACAAAGGAAATTGTTCTGAAATAAAATACAGAATTTTGAAACAAAAGAAAATGCAGAAAAGGGAAAATCTATCTATCAGCCTCAGTTCCATCGTCCTCCTGCGGGGACTCTGGCAGCACAACGGGGTACAACTCAGGGTCGTAATAGCTGTTGTAACACAGCTCAGCATCCTCAACATCGCCTAAAAATATATCTCCAGTCAGGAGGGAGCAAAGTACAATTCATGCTAATTAAGCAGTTAAATAAGAAATAGAATCATGCAGTTCTAAACAGTTTTAAAACAGGTTTGTTGCAGTATAAAACAGTGATTTGAACAGGTAATAACATATGACCGGCTTGGATTTGTTACAGGAAGGATAATGGGTTTTGTTACAGTAGTGGTCATAATCATTACGCTATTCCCCAGTCCCCAGTAGTTACAGTACAGTACTCTCGGAGAGAGTTTCGTGTTTGAGTCATGGTTTAGACATGCAGTAAAACGATTAAATAAATAACTGTAACTAACATAAACTATACTTGCCTCAGGAAAATGACTGGAGAGGTGGACGACTCCGAGACGGGAAGTTTAGAGTTGTCCTCGAATTCCTACATTCGAGAGATAAACTCAGTTTTCAGGTCAACCAACTTAGCTATGCTAGTTGTAATCTCTATTTGCGTCCTAGTCCAAATTTTAATTATTTAATTAACTAAACACAGAAAAACACGATTATTAAGTGCATTGATTTAATACGAGGGAAAATATCATTTTAACTTTGAATTTGGGAAAACAACGTCGCTGCCAGGTTATTTATGAAAACTTGGTAATTTTTATGAAATATAATATAAAACTAATTTTTTTATTTTAGTGAGAAATACGTGACTTTTATTTATTAATAAACTGGTAAATTCTAAGTGAGAAAATATTAATTAATTATATACGAGAATATCTTTTTAATCGTTAAACATTAAAAACTCGTAAAACCAGAAAGGCAAGGAATCTAAGCTATTACAGTCACAGACCAGCCAGCTGGGCTTATGCCCATTACAATTTATTTACATAAATTGAAATAAGAATAAACTGCCGTTAGTCCTGAACTGAAATTAAATTAAATAGAATTTAAACAGAAAATAAATAATAAAATAAGGATAAATAGTAAGTCTCAGATAATGGTCCGATCCTCATTTTTGGCTAATTGTCTCAACGTCCGGGCGGGGCCGGTATCGTTTGCACTTAGCCGGGTCCATTGACCGGTACGGTCATCACCCAAAAATAAATATCAAATAAATTCCGAAAATTATTTTAAATTCATTTTGAAAATAATTCAGGATTTACGAAAAAATCGGGCAGCATCTCCTCTGTTTTTGGTCAACCCAAAAACTGGGAAAATGGTGCCGATAATTCCTACAAGTCCCAAACCAGGGAAAAACCCACATTTTATATATATATAATATCCACAGCCAATCCACAGCATAATCGGGACGACTCGAAATAATTTTGGAAGTCCGATTCCGAATCCACAAGTCACAGAACGTTCCCGGAAATTTCCAGAAACTAAAACATACCAAAAACATTCCCGAAAATATTCCAGGAGTCCAAAATAATCCACGGGACCTTTCCGAAAGTCCCAAAAAAAATACGACGTCGCTAATACCGAATTCCCAAAGGGAACCGGGGACCATTTCATCATCGACAAATAATAATAAAATAGCGGAACAGGGGTTATACCTCGGATTGCTCTGTTAGAGCTCTCAGATGATAAATAGAAAGAAGAAAAAGTCCAGAACAGTGACAAATCTCCGAAATCAGCGCTGGAACCAGCGTCGTTTGACGAAGAACGCCAAAAACCCAGAACTAGGGCACGACGGAGAACCAACAGGGAACACTCGGCGTCGGGACAGCGCTAGGGCACTGGCGACAGGGTGCTGTTGACAGGGTGTGGCCGTACGGGGCGTGGGCCAGGGAACTCGGCCGCGAAGGTGGTCGCCAGAGCAGTTCCGAAAGGGCGCGCTGGTCGGGCGGACCCGCGGGGGAACGCTGACGCGGGTGGCGTCGAGGGGCGCGCTGGAGTGCGCTGTCGGCGGGGCACCGGCGAGACAGGGGTCACGCGGGGACACGCGCTTGCGGGAGGGCGCTGGCGCGATGGGGGCTAGGGAGACGCACGATCGCCGGAGCACTGGCCGGGGCGCGGCGAGCTCGGGGCTTTGCGAAGGATGGCGGGGCTGCGGGGGGAGCGGGTCTCCAATGGTCGGCCGGAGGGGCTGTCGGCGAGAGGTGGTCGTCGAGGAGAAGTCGGGTGAGGGGTTTGAGAGAGTTAGGTGGGAAAGGGGTTTGAGTGAGAGGAGTATGAGAGAAAGAGAGAGATGTGAGTTAAGTGAGAAAGAAGTTTTGGTGATCTCTGTATATTTGTGAAAGAGATGAGTGGGGGGTTTGGAAGTATTAAAGGGAGAGTTGGGTCTGCACGTTGGAGGAAGGTGGGGTGTGGGGAGTGATCCAGAGGAGTTTGAGGAGAGTTACAGAACGTATGGAGAGGAGAGGAAATGGGGAGTTAGAATAGGGAAAGAGTTGGCCAATTTGTGTGAGTTGTTGGTCCTACGGGACCAGCTGAATATATTTATTATTTTTTTTTTTTAAAAAGTTAACCAAGTCCAAAGAAATCAGAATTAAAAAATAAGAAAGGATTGGCTCAGGCCTGGGTCTGGGTTCGGACTCGGGTCTGGGTCTGAATCCAAAAAGCCATGTTGTTATTATTATTTTTTTCAAAATCTTTTGCACTCAAAAATAATTAATAATAATAATAATAATAATACTAAACTCTATTAATAATTAATTACAGGATATGGGTTTCATACGTGGGCTGATACGTGGCAGTGGGGATTCTTCGGTTGCTGAGATCTTGGGTGGTTAGCACCCCTTCATAGACTGAACCGAGTCAAAGGACACGTGGCGCATGCCTTTGGTTCAAAGATCTTGCATTTGGTGGAAAAGGATCTGATGAGCTGCACCTGGGATCCGGCACATGATGAGACTTTGGCTCATAATCTTTAGGGGTCACGAACCAGTCTGTGCGTATGACTTTTGAGGCGCATGTTTTGGTCACATGGCTGGGGAGACGCATGTAGCGACTTGACTTCTGTGATCAGAAGTAAGTCAAAGGCGTATGGCTTTTGAGGCACATGTAAATCTTTGGGCGCATGGCTGCGGAGGCGCATGCAAGTGGTTGGTCAGCCATGTGCCTTGTAACCGACATAGGAAAGTAATGATGACGCTGATGTCAGCGGCACTTCGTTTTCTGCAAAAGCTGTTGTCGCTCTGTTATCGAGGCATGGCTGCTGTCGTCTCAGACTTCAGCATTTAATGCTCTTGACGGGTGATGAGCTTTTGAGTGGGCGCATTGATCTGCGTTCCACTAGGCGTATAGGGACGCGTGGGGCGCATCCTTGTGAGGCACTTGGTACTGATTGGCGCATCTGTTTGATGTACGGTATCTGACCGGTGCGTCTGTTGTATGACGCATCTTTATTTGTCCGGCTGTTGAGTTCTTCGAGTGCTTTAAATAGCCATTTTGACCTGGCTGAATTCGAGGGGATTGGTTCATCACCATGAATGCAAATTTATTGTACGGGATTCGGAGAGCCAGCTACTTGGGGCGTGGGTTTGATTTGTTCGGCCTATAAATAGCAGCAAGGAAAGAGTTTGTTTCTCGTTCTCTCCCGTCTTCCCGAATGGAGATGAACTTCTTCGCTCGAGTACATTCCGTTGACAAGACGCTCCCGAGGGTGAAGATGCGTCGAGTCGTCTTTGTACGCACTCGTGAAGGTGACTATTACATCCAAAAGTCGGGATCGCGGGGTCCCGATGCAGGCCGAAGGTGCCTGTTGCATCCATAGATCGGGACGTTCGAGTCCCGTCTTCGTTATGCTGGAAGAGCCCCAGATCAGAATTGTGGTTCTCCCATCTTCCTTAGGCTTTGGAGAGCTCTTTCTCCTGCTAGAGTGGGGTTGGTTGCCCACCCTTGTTATGCTCAATAACTGCCTCATTAGTCGAAGAACTTGATCGGGTCGAAGTAGAGCGCATATGCTGAGACTTCATGATGCGCCTGACTGAGACGCTGAAGAGATGTGCCTAACTGAGACGCTGAAGAGATGTGCCTGACTGAGACGCTGAAGAGATGCGCCTAGCTGAGACGCTGAAGAGATGCACCTGGATGAAGCGTAGCTTTAGGCTTTTTTTTATTTCTTCTTCGTAAAAAGAGTCTTCTATGTAAAAAGAGTTTCTATGTAAAAAGAGTCTTCTATATAAAAAGAGTCTTTAGTCATGTAACAGACTTTTATGAATTAAAAAGTCTATTTATGCTGCTTCTATTTTATGATATTTTTGGCGTATGTTGACTAATTGATGCGCCTGAGATTTTTATGCTTCTATAAGACCCCCTTCAAAGTTTTTGAAACTTTCTGAAGTTTTAGAATACTTTGAATAAGAAGCATGGTGGTATTTTCAATGGGGCACAAGACTGTTCGGGGCGCATGATTGCTTTGCGCATCTGTGATGAGGCGCACGCCCCTCTCAGTTTTAAATACAAATAATAACGCTTCGGAATAAATAAAAAGATTAATGATGATCTTTTGGATATCCACAGCAATCCTTTTACAGTGTCCAAAACAATGGTTGACGTCATCCTTTATCAGTTTTCGCGTATGCCCAAGCCTATAAATAGGTATCTGGTGGAGAGAGGGAATCCTTCCTCTCTTTGCTTCCTTCTTTTAGAGTTCTTCTTTCAAAAAACCCTAACTTCGTTTAAGAGATGGCTCCCAAAACCCTACGCAGTAGTGCTGGCAGAGGACAAGGTCGTGGTAAGAAGTCGATGGAGTTCGACGAGGAGGATGCTTCCATCGTCGCTATGACTCCCACCGACGTTCGACCAGCGGTGACGGGTGGGTGTCTTCTGTCTTTGTGGTTCCCGACATTTTAGATGAGTTTGGGGTACGCGGATGAGTTGTATCCTGTTGCTGTACCCTAACTCCTTGTTGTTGACGCACATGGACATCTGTCCTGATGATGCGCTGAGGGTGTTCCGCTGACACGTATGGAATTAGGCCCTGATTATGCGTCGAGGCTTCACTGCTGACGTACATGGGCTTGGTCCCTGATTATTTGCCGAAGCTTCACTGCTGACGCGTATAGGCTTGGGCCCTGATTATGCGTCGAAGCTTCACTGCTGACGCACATAGGCTTGGGCCCTAATGATGCGCCAAAGCTTCACTGCTGATGCGCATGGGCTTGAGCCCTGATTATGCGTCAGGCTGCTGATGCATCCCAAATGCCTTGTCTTTTTAAAGCCTCTAAATTTTTCATTGTAGCCTGACTTTTGTTTTTGCTGTGTCAGTGTCGATGACTATCCCCTTGCTAAACGAAGTCCTTCTGGATGCTTTCCTTTGCCAAATGGGGGTTGACTTCAACGAGGAGGTTATTAACCCAGCGAAGGCTACTATCATGCTGAATCAGCCTTCCGAGAGAATGTTGCAAATCCGGAATCAGTCGCCTATTTTTCTCCAAAGTATGATGGAGAGCGGCAAAATAAAATCGGCTGAATCCGAGAATGTGACTTTCTTGAAGCCTATCTTTCTATTTGGTGACTGCTTGACTTCTACTGAGGCAAAGATACTGAAGATCAAGGAAGAATGGTTCTTCACGGCGAAGGGCGTGGCCTTGTACATACGGCAGTTTGAGCGTCAATTGCCACTGATGGCTTTCTACCTTTTGGCTTCCAAGAGGAGGATGTCGTGGGAACTTACTCCTTCTCAAGGAGGGGCAGTAGTGGGTACCCTTTGTATTGATGTTACTTCGAATCAAAGGGATACCTTGGCCGTCTCGTGAGCCGGGACCTCGTACCATTGCCGAACTTTATGCCCTGGGAGCATTTATAGTGATGTTCCTCCTGACACCTTCGCCTTTGGTGCTTCGACCTTTGCAAGTAGGATGTTAACATCGAAGGTTATATATCCGAAAGGAGGTTTTTGGGTTGAGGGTTGGTGTCACCACGTGTCAAAGTGGGACGAGCTGACCCTTTGGGTTTTGTCGAAGTTCAAGACTGAGCTCAAAGTGATTGGGCTGACCGCCGCTCTTCGCGCCACCCAAGCAAGTGTCGACCTTAATCGACATATGTTTCTTGCTCTCCTGGAAATATTCAATATCCAGACTGACACTTTCTTTACTCCGGTAGGGGAGTTAGGATTGGCCCTCCATGAGATGTATGTGGTGTCCAAGCTTTCCTGGGGCCCGGAGCCGTATGAGGAATATTTTCCAACAAATGAAGAGATCCATGTCCTGGAAGATAAAGACTCAGAGATGATGGCTATTTTCAAGGAGGTGGCGAGCCACCATTATCTGATGCAACGGAAGGATAAGGGCGGGTCACAGCCCCATGTGACTACTTGGAGGGATTACGTCTTCAAGCAGGACCTGACGGACCCTTCCAAGATTCGATTTGTGACTCCGCAGGGACTGAGTCATACGGAGGTAACCTCTGAAATGAGCCGACTAGGCGAGAAGACTCCTCGTTCAAACAAGAGTGGTGACGACGTATACAGTTGTTTCTGGCATTGCGTGCACCGGATGTCTTCCAAGGCAGTGTTGACTGCATACTTGATGATATGGCTCCGGGACTATGTGTTCTTGGGCTGATCTGGATCTGTAGAGAGAGTGAGCAGGAACCTCATTTTGCCCATGGTAAAACTGGTTTTTGATCGTCCTCTGGCTCTCCTTCCCGTGATGGTATGTAACATGTTGCGGGGTTTGAGAGATTTTGCTGACGATGTGGTCCATGAGATGGGCAAAAAAGACAACTTTCCTCGAGCTGAGCTACCGTTCCATTATCTGATGGGATGGTTGATTCTGCATCACCCAAATGTGATAAGCCCGAGCCCTGAAGACGATCATGTTGTAGACGACGCCTTTATCCGTAGCTTCTATAAGAGGAAATGGCTGCACACCGGTGTCCCTATCTGTATGAGGGTTTTGTCTTATCTTCAAGGGTGCGAGATCACCAAGGTCAGTCCCGTCTTCATAGATTTCGAGGCTGACCAAGAATTGGAAGACTCCGGTGAGGATGCGATCGCCCTGCCGACATGGGGGTTTTGCTGGTTGTAGAGTATTCGACCTTTTCATTTGGAATACCGCAACAAGAATAAGTGTTATCTGGAGCCGTATTTGTCGAGCCGGTTTACACGTCAGTTTGGTTACACCAAGCTAATGTTAAGGAACCCCAGTAATAGTTTGGGGTTTGTCGGGAGTTTACTGGATGGAGCCCGGAGTTGGCAATATTACAACGTCGGATGCACTGGAGTTCGTTTCACTACGCCAGTTCACAACCCTCGGTCGCAGATCTTGTATTCGGCTGTTAAGCTGTATTGCGCCATGAACACTGTATCCCCTGAATATGACAGGGAGACTAGTTTCATCGTTGGCACTCAGCTGGAGGCAACAAAAAACATGCTAGCGGTGGCCCGATCATATCGTCTACCAGAGATTGCAGGTTATCAGGCTGCTGCTGCAGCATCAATGGAGGGTACTCAGGAAGAGCCCACAGCTGGAAAGAGGCGGGCTGACGCGGAGGCCGGTTCGTCTGCGCCGAAGAGGCCGAAGAAAGCTATGACTCCGAAGGTAGGAGCTCCGGGAGTGCCACCTATAGTACCAACGGAATCAGCTCCCGCAGAGATAAAGATGTCCCACATAGTCTGGTTTATTCTTTGATTTCGGTGACTTATGTCCTCTTTTTTGTAGGAGGTACCGAAGAAAAAACCTCGGGTTTTGAAACCGGGTATAGCAGACCGAAGGAGGTGGTGAGCTCTTCCGACGAGCGCATTCCTCCGATTACAGCATCTCCCAGAGAAGGGACCACTGATGATGTCGCTTCTGTGGAGATTTTGGTGTCTCCAGATTATGTTGGAAGGGAAGCTAAAGATGTACTAGCGCCTCAGGTTGCTGAGGTCTCTTGGTCGATCCATCAGGAGGGCGGCATGGAGCCTCGACCGGGAGTAGAACCAACTGTTAAGGGGGTGCCAAAGCGTCGGGGCCCCAAAGGAAGTTGTGGAAAAGTCCTTCCAGGCGAGGAGGAAGAATGGAGCTTGTCTTCTTCTGATGATGGCTCACAGGAATATGTTGAACCAGCTGCCAGAGAGATCGCATTTAGCGAAGACATCTCCGGCAAGAATTTGCCGACCGGGCTTCTTCCCGGTTGCGGTGCCGAGGCACTGGTCGCACACGAGGCCTCGTGGCCATGCCCTACCCCTACCTCCGAAGTGGGGGTTAATGCGGTAGGGTCGGCGTGACTGTCGAGCCCTACACCCATCCCTGTAGGGGAGCTGATGCGGGTGATGAGATTCATTTTCCGAGCCCGACTCCGAGAGAGGTTGAACTGTTAGGGGCGGACCTTGTCGCTTCGAATGAAAGGGAGAGCCGCCCTGCCCCGGCCGGGGATAATACCATCAACCCGAATGTCGGGGGAACATCCGTCATTGACTCTGATAAGGGCAAGGGCCCTGTAATGGAGGACACTCCTCCTGCTCCTTCCACTTGGGGGACAGTGTTGCGTCCCTCTCTAGCTTCCTAAGTTGGCGATAAAATTCGTACTGCCGGTGGGAAAGAACCTACTGACATTGAGGTTCCTGCTCCGTGGCTCATCGGGAGACCTTTCTCAACCTCTACGATAGCTCCTCCAACCCCTGTTATAACACCTCAGGTATTGGCAAACGCGGATGAATATGTGCAGCTTGCCGTTGAGGCGGTCTACAAGATGCTGTAAAAGGGGTATCGACGGTATTAAATACGAACGGGAGTTTTGCGATGGCAAAAGCCATGGCGCTCCCTTACATTGGTTTGATACGTTCCTACCGGGGCCATGATCATATGGCTGAGATTCTGGAGGCGTCGGTGGCTGAGCTCGACCAGCATCTTTTCGAACTTCAGAGTATTCGGCAAAATAACTTTTCTGCTCTGATAGAAGCAGAAAAGAAAAAATTGATAGCTGATGTTGAGTCATCTTACCAGGCCACGGTGGCCATCTGGGACCGCGAGGTGGTTGATGCTGAGGCTGCGACGGAGAGACTATCTCAGTTCGCGCAGGAAAAGGTGGAGCTGCAGGCCTCATTGGATGCTAGTATAGCGGAGGTCACTGCCAAGATTCGCCTCCTTGAAGACCAACGAGCCCAACTTTTGCTAGATGCTGAGCGAGCCCAGGCTGAGCACGTATCATCCAAGGAGGAGGAAGCAGCTTTTACCCGCCATATTCTTTTTCTGACCTGCCAGCGGCAAGTGTTGGACGCTAAGTACGAGAATGATACTGCTCCCGAGGCTGTGGAGGTGATGCGTCAAGAAGCTGAACGCCGAGTCTTGGCGACTGTGAGGACTCGGGCGGAAGACTTGAAGCATCGGATCGAAGAGCTTTCTGTCATTCCCAGTGATGCTTAGGGATTGTGATCTCTTTTTTTTGGCAACTTTGCTGGGATGTAATCCTTTACTTTTGAATGCAAAATAAAGAATTCTCTGGTGTATTCATATTTACTGTCATGAACTAGTGATTTGTGTGGACCTATTATCTTTTGCGTACCTTGGTTTTTTGGTACAGATAATAAGTTTGAGAGGACCGACATGTTTGCTCATAGGTAATATAGACATGGCAAATATGGGGTTTAAATGACGGAATCTTCCTACTCAGAGGTGTTATGGACATGGTAGGAATGACTCTGGGAGGATACGCGAAACTACTCAGAGGTAATATGGACATGGAAGTTCTGCGATCGATGTACGGCAACGCAGGGGTTGTCTGTGCAGGATGTTTACTCAGAGGTAATATGGACATGGTAAACATGATAAGTAGCACGATCCTACGTAGTGTAAGATTCTGCTTTGCAGGGTGTAGAGAAGTAACTCAGAGGAAATGTGGACATGGTTGTTCTTCTACTGAGGATAGAATGCCACAGAACAACTGGGTTTCGAAAACATAAGATTTTATGAAAGGAAGGTGTATGTGAGCTCTGATGATCAGGTCCACGAATTTCCTTGCTTGGTAGAGATGGAAGTACATATCTGAAAGATGTCAAGAGTAGTACTTCTTTAGGAACTTGGGTTGATGGGCATCATAAACAAGTCTCCGTTTGGTCGGGCGAGGCGGTAAGCACCGTTTGAGTATACCGTCTCTATGATGAAAGGTCCCTCCCACTTGGGCTCAAACTTTTCTGGTGTTTTGTGAGTCAACACCATCTGCCTCCTGACTGCCAGGACCAGGTCGCCTATTTGGAAAGTCCTCTGCTTGACCTTTTTGTTGAAAGCCTGTGATATACGGGCTTGATAGAGTTCAATACGCTGCTGAACTAGGAAACATTTTTTGTCAAGTGCCTCCAATTCTCGCAGACAACGACGCTGATTATCTTCTTCTGTCAATTGGTTTGTGATCGCTACATGGAGTGAGGGTATCTGGATCTCGAGAGGCAGTACCGCTTCGCTTCCGTAGACTAAGGAGAATGGTATGTTGCCCGTCGGAGTCCGTATCATTGTACGGTAGGCCCAAAAGCATTCGTCGAACTTTTCATCCCAGTCGCGTTTGTTGGATGACACAACCTTTTTGAGTAGCCTGACGATAGTCTTGTTAAAAGCCTCGGCCAATCTGTTCACTGCCAGATTGTAGGCGGTTGATGCCACGTTCTGAATATGATTCTTGTCACAGAATCTGCTGAAAGCATGGCTGATGAACTGTGGACCATTGTCGTGGATAATCCTACGGGGTACCCCGAAACGGTAGATGACATGATGCTTGATGAAGCTGATCACCCTAGAGCTTTTCACTTTCGTCAGTGGAACTGCTTCTACCCATTTGGAGAAGTAGTCGGTGATAGCTAGGATGAAGCGGTGTCCCCTCGATGAAGGAGGGGTGATAGGTCCTACAATGTCCATGCCCCAAGCTTCAAAGGGACAAAAAGCGACCGTAGGATGTAGTGGTTCCAATGGTGTATGGATAAAGTCGGTGTGAAGCTGGCAAGCATGGCACTTTTTAGCATAGTTGACGGCATCGGCTACCATGGTTGGCCAGTAGTAACCCATGCGTCGTAGTCGATCCTGCAACTTAGGCCCGGGTTGGTGAGCCCCGCAAGACATCGAAGGAGAAGTCCATCGTAGGAACGTCGGTACAGCATTTTAGTAGCTGTATCATAATAAAACCGAAGGGAACGTCTTCTGACCGAGACGGCTTCTTTCGGGTCTTCTGGGAGAATTCTATAGACAGCAAAGTCGATGAATGGGAACCTCCAGTCTCGGACATTAACACCGGCACTTGTCATCATAGCATGGGCCATTTGTATGTATAGGTTATTTTTAGGACAGACCAAGCCTCGACCAACTACCGTGACATAGTGTTGACTCCCAAGGGGTACTGCTAATGAAGCTGCGAGGCCAGCCAGAGCGTCAGCCTCCAGGTTTTGTAGTCGAGGTACGTGTTCTATGAAGAACTTGGTGAAGGTTGAGATAATATTCAATACAACTTCATGGTAAGGAACCATATCTTCATGATGAACTTCGTACTGCCCTCGAATTTGATTAACGACGAGTTTTGAGTCGCCGTAAGCTTCCAGATGATCTACCCCCAGTTGTTGCGCCAGCTAGAGTCCCATGATGAGAGCGTTGTACTCGACAACATTGTTAGAGCACGGCTTTGAAAGTGAGTAAGCACGCTGGATGACCAGCTGATTGAGGGAGACAAAGACCACCCCCACTCCGACGATGATTTAGCCTTTAGGGCCTATTCTTGAAGCACCATCAAAAAACACCCGCCAAACAGAGTTTTCTTCGGTGACGTTTGATTCTTGGACCTCATCCGGGATGTCTTCATAGAGTCTGGAGGACTCTGGGATGGGGTACGCGGCTAAAAAGTCGGCTTGAGCTTGACCCTTGACGACTTTTGTGGAACGAATACCATGTTATACGGTGTCAACAGTATTGCCCATGTAGCTAGTCGGGAGTCCAATGATCCCGGCTTCGTCATAAGAACCCTGAGTGGATTGACTCGGGAGATGACATGAATTGTCTGGCCCGAAACGTAATGGCGAGTCTTCTGGATGGCGAACACCAAAGCAAACATTCCTTTTCGAAGGGGTTGTACCGGTGTTCAGCCCCGATCATTGTCCTACTAAGATAGTAGATAGCTTGCTCGTAGCCCGCATCATTGTTCTGAGCCAACAAAGTGTCGAAGGAATGATCCATGGCACAGACGTAGATGAGAAATGGTTTGCCCGCGACGGGTGCCACCAGGACTGGCGAGCTCGTTAGGTAAGCTTTGATATCATCGAAAGCTTTCTGGCATTCTTCTGTCCAGACATAGGAGACTCCCTTCTTCATGAGCTGGGTGAAGGGTTGACATTTTTTCGAAAAGGTTTGCTATAAACCTTCGGATGTATGCAAGACACCCTTGCAGGCCTCGAAGTTCTCGGAGGTTCTTCGGAGGGTCCATGTCAAGGATGGCTTTGGTCATCTCGGGGTCGACATGAATGCCTTTCGCCGTGATAATGAAGCCCAAGAACTTTCCATTAGAAACTCCAAGGAAGGATTTAGCGGGGTTCATCTTGAGTTGATGCACTCGCATGAGATCGAAGACTGTCTTTAGGTCTTGTAAGTGATCATCTTTGAGACGGCTCTTGATGGCGATATCATCAACATAACATTCAACTGTTTTACGTAGATATTGACGAAAGATGGTACTCATAGCTCGTTGGTACGTAGCACCGGCGTTCTTCAAACCAAAAGGCATCACTGTGCAGTAGAAAACCCCTTTCAGAGTCCTGAAGGACGTGTGTTTTACGCCATCGGGGAACATTTTGATCTGGTTGTAGCCCGAGTACCCGTCTATGAAAGATATGCATTCGAAGCCACATGTATTGACGATCATCACGTCAGTGATTGGAAGCGGGAATTCGTCTTTCGGGCAAGCAGTATTGAGATCTCTCGTATCTTTCCATTCTTTTTGGTGACAGGGACGATATTGGCCACCCAATCTGGATGTTGCTCTTCACGAATGAACCCGCTGCTAAGGAGTTTGTCCACCTCTTGATCGATAGCATTCATGATGTCAGGACGAAAATGTCGTTGTTGCTATTTTATAGGCTTGGCATCAGGTAAGATGTTAAGTCTATGCATCGCGATCTGGGGATCAAGTCCCGATATATCTTCGTAGCTCCAGGTGAAGACATCGATATATTCTTTGGCCAATTGGACTAAAGACTCCCGGTCTCTTCCCTTTAGAATCTTGCTGATGAAGATAGGTTTGGAAGAAGACCCATCCCCAAGGTCGATCTGCTCGACTTCGTCTTCGGTAGGGGGTTCGCATAATTCAAAACGAGACTCCTACTGTGCTCCTAGGCATTGAGCCCAAGGTTTTTTCTCGAAGAATTTGGTGTTTGGTCATTGCCTTCATCCTCTCGAGATTGTGCAGATGCCATGTTGACTGATAGCACCCTCCTGAAGATTGGGCAGATACTGGTATCAGAATCCCAAGTTGATGCTTCATATGAATGAGTGTGTCCCACTTCTTTCGCTTTCGAACTCTCTGAAGTTGCCGGCGGCGTGACATAGCCCACCCCCCGTCGAGTACGATGATAGTAGTCCTGCGACTTTCCTTCAGGTGTTGGGAATCAGAGGGAAAGACGCCGGCCTTTGCCGTAGTTCAGGCCCTTGTTGCTTTTCAGATCGTAACCCATCTTTTGGATGAGGTACTTTGCCTTGTCCGTGTACCGATAGACTTGTATTCTGTCGGTATCCGGTTCTGGCTCGAGTGGCGAGAGGTCTTGATGATGCTCGACTTTGCCGAAGATAATGGGTTCTTCGTCCTGGTTTCGTGGTGGGACTATAAAACAGACTCCTTGGGACGGGACTACTCGATTTATATGAATGACGGTCGTTATTTGTGTTTGTAACGACCGTAGAGCGTTATCTAATGTATACATGGCATTCCAATATGGAAGACTAGAATAATTGAAAGACACTCTATTATTGATAAAATACGAGATTTTGTCTCGTGGGATTACATTATCAAGAGAAGGTGGATTAATGTCAGCAGATATGTATTCTCCTAACTCTTCATCTTTGAGCACTGGGGCTGGTTCGGAAGAACTCATCACAGACTTGACCTTGGGCTCTGAGAGGGCTGTTTGGGCCTTCTCTTGCAGCTTGAGTGAGGCTGAAGATTGCGGAGGCTTGCTTCTAAGACGCACCATCAGGGGTGCCTCAACTGCGCCTTCGGTGACCGGTGCCTTCCCCTGTAGTTTTGCCACAATGGGAACCGACATTTGAGGAGGTTTTCCTTTGAGCCGTATCTTCAAGGGAACTTCGGTGGATGTTCTACCTAGAGAAGTTGGTACTTTTCCAGGTAACTTGATTGCCATGGGAGGCAGCGTTTGAGGCAGTTTTCCTTTGAGTCAAATTTTCAGAGGAGCGTTGTCTCCACGTCCGTCTCTGCCGCCGTTTCTGCTTCGTCATCAGCATCATTGGCTTCTCCTTCATCGAGCAACTTATATAAGCTAGCATCAGTGAAGTAGGCTTCGACCCCCTTGAAAGGGTCAATGTCCGCGAACTCTGTTCGGATGATGTCGTTAATGGACACGTACTTCATGTATTGGTGGAGTGTAGACGGCACCACCATGTACTCGTGCAGCCACGGGCGACCTAGCAGGAGGTTGTAGTTGACGTCGGCGTCCACGACATAGCAAGTCACTTCGGTTCAGAGATTACCGATATGACATTTCAGTCAGATTTTGTCCAGCGGTTCACTTCTGCTGGCATTGAAACCGCTGATTATAGTGTTGGAAGGCGCCAGACGGTGCATCGGGATCCCCAGTATTGAGAGCAGATCCTAGGGATGATGCTGAGGGAAGACCCTAGATCAATCTGAAATCGCTTCACCTTGATGGAACCCACATACCCTGTGTAATACAGCGGCCTGTTGTGCCGGTTGTGCTTGAGCAGCATGTCTTGTTGGGTGAAGGTTATGTTGGGGATAACCTCTTCTACACAATGGCAGTACGCACATGTTATTGGGATATCCTCAGGCTGCTTAACCTGACTGATGAAGGACTCAGCATCCTTCAAGGCTTCGCAGAGAGCTTCGCGGGTGTCTTTGGAAAGACGAAAAAGCTCGAACAGAGATAAGCGGGCATGAGTACCGGTACGTTGTGCCAGTATGTCAAAGTTGTGGGGCTTGGCTAGCCCCGAAGCATTTTCTCTTCGCAAAGGCTTGTCGAAGCGGGCCTCTACGTGCTTCTGTTTATTGGCTGTTGGAGGTCTAGATGGACCCCCCTCCTGGCAGCAGGGGTGGTGCAGGGAGGCACCACCTCGACGGCAGCTTCGTCAGGTTGGGTGCTCTGCTGCGAATGCATTTGTACAGGAAGTGCCTCTTCCGTGGAGGAAGAGACCATACGGCAAGACTTGGTCTTCTTGTCCTTGGTTTTGGAAGCAGAGCGTACCCCGATTGAGTAACTTCGGAGACGAGGTCTGGGTGAACCCATACAATCTCTCCCCGAGATGTGGTGAGTGGGATGAGTCCATTCACGTTGTCACGAGTAGGTAGTAGGTTGACCACCTACATTGTCGCCTTTGGGATGGGGATGACGCCATCTTGTGTTGTGGTTGGCGGCAAGGTGCCGAATTGGAGCGACACCAAGTTGTCCGAGACTGTCTTCTCCTCGTAATCGACGGAGATTACATTCGTATTAATCATGCGTTGGATGTAATTCTTGAAGACGTAGTAGTCCTGAGTTGGATGTCCGACAAACCGATAGTAGTGACAGTACCTCGGATTGTCAACTCTTCCAACCTCGTCGGGACGCTTCGGGTCGGTAATTTAATCTTATCACCCTGCTTCAACATCTCGAAGAGTTGCAAGGTGTCTTCATCATTGAAGGAGTAGACCTCATTTGGCCTCGGTACAAGCGGAGGCTTTTGAGTAGGTGCTTGTGCACTTTTAGAAGCATTGACAGTCAATGCCTGCTTTTCCTTCGTCTCGCATCCAGGGTTGCTGGTAGCAGGTCATTTTCCCTTGTCTTCAAAGGTAGGGAAACTGACTCCCAGAAGGCGAGCATTGCATGTCTTCTTTTCAGCTGCTTCGGCCTCAATAATCAATGAGCTCCAATCGAGAGGAGGAGTGGAGTTGAGCCAGAGCTTAACCGCAGGAAGCATGTTCATGCTGCAGGAGGAGAGAAGTGCATGTTCTAGCATACCCGGGGGCAATCTTAAGCAGGCTTGTCGGAATCGTTCGATGAATGCTCGAACAGTCTCTTTTTCGTCTGACGTACCTCTATAAGGGACGCCATCGTCATGTCTTTCCCTCCGTCGTAGAAACGATCGAGGAAGAGGCGTGTCAGGTCATCAAAGGAGGATATGGAGTTGTCAGGGAGACTGCAGTACCAGTCGTAACCACTCCCTTCAATGTCCTGACAAACAGGCTGGTGAGTAGAGCGTCTTCCTTCGGGAGATGTCCCGTTTGAGACTGGAAGTACGTCAGATAACGGCATGGAGAGTCCTTTTCATTGTATGGCATCAATTTTTGTGGTTTATACTTGGGAGGATAGACCACTTTGTTCCATTCGAGGGGGTATGGTTCTGGGATCCCCATCTTCTGGCGCTCCTCCTGTCTATTCTTTGACTCGAAGCATTCACGCAAGTCCCTGATCATCTCAACCACGTCTTCCGTGGAGCTGGGAGTCGGAGAAGGCGGTACAGTTTAGAGTTGCACATTCGAAGGTTCCGATACCCGAGGTGCTTCGCAGCAATCGGTATTCAAGGATGCCCGTTGAAGGGGCACACTTGATTCCCCGTTGGCTCCTGGGTCAGGATTGGTGAAAGGTTCTCTAGCCAAAGCTGACCGTATCTCAAACACTGCTTGAGTCAGTGTTTGCATAGAGGCAGAGAGGGTTTTGAGTCCCCCTCCAAAGTATCCATGCACTGAACGAGGTCTGCTGGCGGAGCATCTAACTCCGTATCACCACCTCCCGTCATGTATACTGTCATAACGTGACTGAAAGTGGATGGATCGGTTGAAGCTTCACTTTCAGCCTCGCTCTCTTGTAGAAAAGTCACTTCTCTTGGAGTTTTGTCCTGGCTACCTCCAGCTATGTTATGGAGGATATCTTCGTCTTCGGGATGAAGATCAACAAGGGCTTGACTATCCCCAGCTATTACTTCCTCTAAAATCTTTTTTCTCCCCCGGGTGCCTTCAAACACTCCTGAGGACGGGACAGTCATCTTGGTCTTCCTCAGCTGGATCTTGGATGAGGACGAGGTCAAGGAGTTGCTAATCGCCTTATGGATTGATGAGGAGTTAGAGACTACGTTGCAAGAAGCAACCTTTAATTTTGGCTCCTCTTCAATCGACACCTTCTTCCCAAGGCGATGTCAGAGGGGTATTAACGATTGCAGTTACTGGAACACAGACTGCCTTCGTGGTGGGACTGCTATCTTGCAATAACAGTTGATGGTGACCACAGTACAGGTGTGCCCTGTGAGGGGCGTATTGTGCTTGTCGGTCGACTCTCCTGATCGGCATTTGTGAATAATCACATTACGCAAATCGTTAGAGAAGAGTGCCACCTTTACACCCCCATCAAGTGCATGGCAAGGCCAAGTGCTGGGGTGATCAAGTGAATGCTGCACCCCTTGATCCAGCACATAACATGCGCCCAGATCAATAGTGGGGGCACAACATTTATTATGGTTTGAACCAGCCTCAGACGCACAACCAATGTAGACGCAGGGGTTCAAGACCACAGAGTTTGCCTCGAACGGCTCGGTTGCAAGCACAGCGGATGCGCCCAAGTGAAATGAGGTCTTTGAAGGTTGGCTCATTCGCGGTACAGAAGCACCCGATTCAACCTTGTACAGCTTACCGTCGGCAGAACGCATGATTGTGAGCGCATGCCTCTGACTTACTGTCGGCATAGCACGTTCGAGGCGCGTGGCCCATGCCGCCTTGGACTTATTCGTACCAGCCAGCTGGGATACATAGTACTCAGAGTCCAAATTATCTTTACCATGACAGCGAGTAAGTCTGTCAAAGACAGAAGCCTTCCGCGGCACATCAGAGTTAATGCGCAGGACGTTAGATGCGCCCATGCTCCGTCGGTGCATCTTTCTTGACTGAGAAGGAGATGGTTGGGGAATGTAGTCAGCCCCACATTTCACCAAGAGATGTGCTGCACCCGTGGGCGCATCCTGGCTGCTGATGACGTCAGCGAGAAGGGTAGGCTACATCGGCGCATCCCCTTCAGTGATAATGCCAGGGCCTCCACCTTGCGCACCCAGGCTTGGCGAGTCTTCTTCGGCTTCGGCAGCCGCTTCGATTGACTTGCACTGCCTTCAGAGATGAACTCCTCATATGCCTGTTGATTGAGGCGTACAACTAGTGTCTTGTGGGAGGAGCCCACCTTCACGTCATCAGATTGCGACATAACTTTCTCTTCGGAGGAGAAAGAGTTCCTCAGTAGTGTCACCAGCTTGTTTGCCATTAAAATCTTTGAGTTGAAATTTCAATCACAAATAGAACAGTATTATAATATAGGACTCAGACGTAGTCCTAGGAGTATCTTTTGTTTTTATTTAGGTCCTGTGTCGATGGAGCGAGTGGTAATACGTTGACTCCGTTGACGATTTGATGACGATTTTAGGTTCTCTGAAGGTCTGGGCTGCTCTGGATGTCGGAGCTTGAGGAGAGAAAGAAGACGTTGAGTGTCTTTTCCGATCTCTGTGAGCGGACGTACATCTTCTGCAACTCCGATGATCTCGTTATGTGTGTGTCTGTCCTCTGGAAGAAGGAATAATCCCTCTTTTTATAGGCAGCAGGTTGGGGCTTCTCATGTGTGCATATGTAGGATGTGCCTACGCGTGGGAATGCCACGTGGTGGTTGCTGCGGAGGGTGCATGGATGATGCACCCTGATTTGTGGGATGAAACCTTCTTGCTGCAATCGTGGGCTGACACGTGGCAGTAGGGATTCTTCGGTTGCTGAGATCTTGGATGGTTAGCACCCCTTCGTAGACTGAACCGAGTCAAAGGACACGTGGTGCATGCCTTTGGTTCAAAGATCTAGGATTTGGTGGAGAAGGATCTGATGAGCTGTGCCTGGGATCCGGCGCATGAGAAGACTTTAGCTCATAATCTTCAGGAGTGACGAACCAGTCTGGGCGCATGGCTTTTGAGGCGTATGTTTTGGTCACATGGCTGGGGAGGCGCATGCAGTGACTTGGCTTCTGTGATCAGAAGTAAGTCAGAGGCGCATGGATTTTGAGGCGCATGCAAATCTTCGGGCGTATAGCTGCGGAGGCACATACGAGTGGTTGGTCGGCCACGTGGCTTGTAACCGACAGAGGAAAGTAATGATGACGCTAACATCAGCGGCGCTTCATTTTCTGCAAAAGCTGTTGCCGCTCTATCATCGAGGCAGGGCTGATGTCGTCTCAGACTTCAGCATTTAATGCTCTTGATGGGTGATGAGCTTTTGAGTGGGCACATTGATCTGCGATCTACTAGGCGCATAGGGACGCGTGGGGCACATCCTTGTGAGGTGCTTGGTACTGATGGACGAGTTTGTTGCATGACGCATCTTCATTGGTCGGACTGTTGAGTTCTTCGAGTGCTTTAAATAGCCGTTTTGACCTGACTGGATTCTAGGGGATAGGTTCATCACCATGAATGCAAATTCATTGTACGGGATTCGGAGAGCCCGCCACTTGGCGCGTGGGTTTGATTTGCCCGACCTATAAATAGCAGTAAGGAGAGAGTTTATTTCTCGTTCTCTCCCGTCTTCCCGAATGGAGATGAACTTCTTCGCTCGAGTACATTCCGTTGATAAGACGCTCCCGAGGGTGAAGATGCGTCGAGTCGTCTTCGTATGCACTCATGAAGGTGACTGTTACATCCAAAAGTCAGGATCGCGGGGTCCCGATGCAGGCCGAAGGTGCCCGTTGCATCCAAAGATCGGGACGTTCGAGTCCCGTCTTTGTTATCCTAGAAGAGCCCCAGATCGGAATTATGGTGCTCCCATCTTCCTTGGGCTTTGGAGAGCTCTTCCTCCTGCTAGAGTGGGGTTGGTTGCCCACCCTTGTTATGCACAATAACTGCCTCATTAGTCGAAGCACTTGATCGGGTCGAAGTAGAGCACATATGCTGAGACTTCATGATGCGCCTGACTGAGACGCTGAAGAGATGTGCCTAACTGAGACGCTGAAGAGATACGCCTGACTGAGACGCTGAAGAGATGCGCCTAGCTAAGATACTGAAGAGATGTGCCTGGATGAAGCGTAGCTTTAGGATTTTTTTATTTCTTCTTCGTAAAAAGAATCTTCTATGTAAAAAGAGTCTTCTTTGTAAAAATAGTCTTTAGTCATGTAACAGACTTTTACGAAATAAAAAGCCCATTTATGCTGCTTCTGTTTTATGATATTTTCGGCGCATGTTGACTAGTTGATGCGCTTGAGATTTTTATGCTTCTACAAAAGCGTCAGGCAGTTGGAGTACTCTAGCGTCATCGGGAGTTTGATGTATGCAACTACTGCCACAAGGCCAGACATAGCTTTTGCCATGGGGATGCTGAGTCAGTTCACGAGCAATCCAGGTATGGAGCACTGGAAAGTTGTGAAGAGGGTTATGAAATACATCAAAAGGACTCAAAAGTATGCACTGTACTACTGCGAAGATCCAAAAGTAGTGGAAGGCTTCAGCAATGCAAGATGGTGCTCAGAAGTAGAGAGTGAGAGGTCCACAGGAGGATATGTTTTCTCCATGGGCAGAGCTGTTATATTGTGGAAGTCAAAGAAGCAGACTATGTTGTCTCACTCTTCTATGGAATCTGAGTTCTATACACTGGCGGCTGCAGCGGATGAACAGAATCACTTCGAAGGCTCATGTATGATCTTTCAATGGTTGGTGCACAGATACCGACGGTACCGATATACTACGACAACCAGGCGACTGCAGCGGTGGCATCGAATGACCTCTTCAATGGCAAGAAGAGGACTGTGCGTCTAAGGCACAAGGTGGTAAATAATCTTATTAAAAGATGAGTCATTACCGTAGTAAATGTTAGGAGTCAGGAGAATCTGGCAGATCCGTTCACCAAAGGTCTCTAGCACCAGCTGGTTGAAGACACAACAAGTAAGATGGGCTTGAAGACACTCTGATATTATGTCTTTGCATTCTACTATAAGTTTTATGTTATTAGTTCAAAGAGAAATCTGCTAGGCATCTAACTTTTAGTTCAAGGAATGGCCATTGATTGAAAGAATATCAGGAATAGTGGGCAGTCCTTTGGAATGTTGTGGGGTTAAGAACCCAGAACTACTATTGTCTATTGTTTGTTCTTTACTAAGAATAAAGTCCTGTGGGAGGATGGCTTGGAAGCCTTAATGAGTTCTCAGGCATCTAGGATGTCTGGCATAGTTTACAGGAAGTACGGGTAGCACAATACTACAAAGGAGCATAGTACTCCATGCTACAGTGGGGTGACACCACATGAGGTACCTAGTGAGGATAAAGCCTCGGCTTCGGGCCAAGTCACATTGGCGTAGCACCTCACATAGACAAGAGGGCCTAATGCTGTATAATGAAGAGTGGTAGGCAGCACTACAAAGAGGCTGGGCCTCATGTTATAGTGGGTGACACCACATGAAGTAGTACCTCAGCTTTGCAAACCATGTCACGTCGGTGTAACATCGCAAGGAAGCGAAAGGCTTCATGCTGGGTAGTTTGGCACTACAAAGAGGCTGGGCCTCATGCTACAGGTAGTATGACACCACATGATACATGGTCTCGACTTCGGGCCATGTCATATCGGTGTAGCACCACAAAGAAGCAAAATGCTTCATGCCAAAGACTCTTTAAAAGAACTCACCTGGAGTGTATGGAAAGAGATGTAGGTCGTCGCTTGAGGGAAATCTTGTAGACACCCAAGATACAAACACCAAAACCAGGATGGCACAAGGCCTTTAATGTGCAGCCAAAAGCGCAGTTGATGTCATTATGTGAGTGGGAAGAATTGCACTTATGGTACATAATTCAAGGCTTAGTCCATTCTTGTATCGTACTGTCATTTAACCCATGCAGGAAGATTCAAGTCATAGCGACATATTTCCTAATGCATGATGGACAGTCAATGTGGGGAACGCTCAACCCATATATAGAGATATGTGGGGGATTATTGGTGTTTTTGCTTGTTGGTGTTTTGCTTTAGAAACTAGAAAGATAATCCCATATTGGAAAAACCAAATGGATGGTATCTCTATATGAAGCTTTGCTTGTGTTGAGAGATCACATGAAGTGTGGAAAGGCACATGGGTGCCATATGGGGGCATTTTTCTAGTGGAAAGAAGGCTAAACCAACAAAAAAGCATTAATGCTTTTTGTCATGCTCATTGAATAATTCCCTTATGGAGCTAAGCCCCGAAGGGGCTTAGCGACTCGGACTCAGACTCGGGCTCAAGGGCATAAAGTGGCATTTTATTAGCGCACTTTGTACTTAGCACGTCAGCATCGACGCATTGTGAGCAGGTGATGCGCTCATGCGCTCGTCTCTGCGTGAGTCGCAGTGCAGGTGCAGCACCGACGCAGCAGGCGCGCAGGTGCTGCGGGGCTGCGGCGCTGGACGTGCAGGTGTTGCGGGGCTGCGGTACTGGGCACGCAGGTGCCGTGGGCTTTTGCGGGCTTCGCAACTACGCGTGCAGGTTGACGGACTGAGTGGTTGTGGGGCGTAGGTGGCGTATGATGTGGCTGATTAGAAGATTTGAGCGGTTATGAAAAGATTGAGTTAATTGATCAGATCCGATCTTTGTGGGATTTGAATTTAATTCATTCATATCTTTCCATTATTCACTCCTATCTTTTCGCAATCAGTCATAGCCAGGATTAGGATTAGGGTTTCGGTCATTCTCTA
This sequence comes from Iris pallida, assembly GCA_029216955.1. NCBI lineage: Eukaryota > Viridiplantae > Streptophyta > Magnoliopsida > Asparagales > Iridaceae > Iris > Iris pallida. The sequence goes on from JANAVB010025600.1 coordinate 2,739,505, forward strand.
TAAATACTCTCTTTGTGCCATCATTAAGGACTTACGCCAAAATAAAGAGACGATGAGAGAAATGTTGTCGCCGCCATTGAAGTCCTAAGTTGTTCTTCGAGTTCGTAGAGGAGGTGACATCGAGCATTCTAGAAGTTCTTTCGAACTTGCTGGTTTCGGGAGCAAATCATAATCGGGCGAATTTTTCTTTAAGCAACGGTGATCTTTATCACCCCAGCAATATCGTTGTATCAACTCCGGTTGAGAGCGATCATTCATCTCGTTGCATCAACTTTGGTTGAGAACGAGTATTCATCTCTCTTAGGAGAACAAATTTTTTGTCTCTCTGGAAATAAGAGTTCGAGATCTCTATTTTCCATCAAAAGATCTGTAGTGCCCCACTCCGCGAAGGCACTAGATAGACAGAAAGATCAGATTGCTGACTCTGCAACAGAAGACGATTAATCTGGGTGAGTGGACAAAGACTCATTTTATGATTCGCTTGCGTCTAATAAGAATCTAAGCTTTTTTGAATGAATGTTGTTGCTAATAACAAGATGCTAGACTTTGAGTATGCTTAAAAGAGAACCCGCACATTGTCCGCTAAGAAAGAGAACAGTTTCCTGCTTGAAAAGAAGATGGAATTGTTTATGACTTGCTCGATTGATGCATGATGGTTTCATTTGATATTGCATATGCATTAGGGTATCCACTTAGTGACGAGCTGAACCCTAGAGAGTCACAGCGGCTAGCGACGAGCTAAACCCATGTGAGTCACAGTGGTTAGCGACGAGCTGAACCCAAAAGAGTCACAGCAGCTAGCGACGAGCTGAACCCATGCGAGTCACAACGGTTAGCGACGAGCTGAACCCGTGGGAGGTACAGCGGCTAAGATGGAAATGATATGTTGGTTTTCAAAGTTTCAAAAGAAATGTAAACTGACTCTGTATGCATGAAATGAACATAGGTAAAGAGTTGCAAGATCACATCACAAGAAACATTTTCTCATTAAATGAACAGTGATCATTTCAGACAAATGTAGCTCTTTGTTCACAATCACCAGTATGCTGATACACTAACCCACCATCAGTCTGCATACAGGTGCACTATGCATCGAGAAGGATAGTCCGAAGCGATAGTCTGTGCCTCATTCTCAGAAGCCAGAAATCAGAAGAAATGCCAAGAGATGACATCTGTTGCAAGAGTTGGTTTTGTATATAAAGGGATGTAATGTATGGGAACGGGATCATTGTAATATGTAAAGTTCTGCGAGATTGTAACATTGTATCAGAAAGAAATAAGAGCTTGTAATCTGTTCAAATAAAATCAATAAAGAGAATTATTTCTTGTTACCATTGTGTTCTATGCATGTATTCTGAAAATATGTCCGCTGCTGCTTCAATTATCTGCGATACGTTCTGCTGCGTATTGTCAACCTTGTCTATCTTGTCTTGCTTCAGGTCTTGGCCTTGTGCAAGCGCAACTTAGGCTTGCACGACATCACGCCTTAGCGAGGACGAACGATCCCAAAAGAGCCGAAGCGAGGAAGAAAGGACTCTACGGGATCGGGGGCGTGATAGAATGGTATCAGAGCAACACGATCCTCTGGCCAATTGATTCGATTGAATTCAAGATATTCTCCTGATCGAAATTTTCCTTGCCTGCTTGATATCATCAATGAGATGAACATTTCATACAATAAGTCTATAAATATTTTTATGATGCCGGCATATGATTTATCGATTTAATTGATTGAGATTGAAATGCTTTATTAAATAAGAGTTTTGATATGATCTGAATTGTGATTTCATGGATTGATGATGGCAAAGGATGAGGACTATCGCTGCTAAGGATATCGTAAGTTTCTTATTAAGTTTCGAGGATGAAACTTCTTTTTGGTGGGTAATTATGTAGTGCCCCGCTCCGCGAAGGCACTAGATAGACAGAAAGATCAGATTACTGGCTCTGCAACAGAAGACGATTGATCTGGGTGAGTGGACAAAGACTCATTTTATGATTCGCTTGCACCTAATAAGAATCTGAGCTTTTGAATGAATTTTGTTGCTAATAACAAGATGCTAGACTTTGAGTATGCTTAAAAGAGAACCCGCACATTGTTCGTTAAGAAATAGAATGGTTTCCTGCTTGAAAAGAAGATGGAATTGTTTATGACTTGCTCGATTGATGCATGATGGTTTCATTTGATATTGCATGTGCATTGGGGTATCCACTTAGTGACGAGCTGAACCCTAGAGAGTCACAGCGGCTAGCGACGAGCTAAACCCATGCGAGTCACAGCGGTTAACGACGAGCTGAACCCAAAAGAGTCATAGCGGCTAGCGACGAGCTGAACCCATGCGAGTCACAACGGTTAGCGACGAGCTGAACCCGTGGGAGGCACAGCGACTAAGATGGAAATGATATGTTGGTTTTCAAAGATGTTTTCAAAAGAAATATAAACTGACTCTGTATGCATGAAATGAACATAGGTAAAGAGTAGCAAGATCACATCATAAGAAAAGTTTTCTTACTAAATGAACAGTGATCGTTTCAGACAAATGTAGCTCTTTGTTCACAATCACCAGTATGCTGATATACTGACCCACCATCAGTCTGCATCCAGGTGCACTATGCATCGAGAAGGATAGTCTGAAGCGATAGCCTGTGCCTCATTCTCAGGAGCCAGAAATCAGAAGAAATGCCAAGAGATGACATCTGTTACAAGAGTTGGTTTTGTATATAAAGGGATATAATGTATGGGAACGGGATCATTATAATATGTAAAGTTCTGAGAGATTGCAATATTGTATCAGAGAGAAATGAGAGCTTGTAATCTGTTCAAACAAAATCAATAAAGAGAATTGCTTCTTGTTACCATTGTGTTCCATGCATGTATTCTAAAAATATGTCCGCTGCTGCTTCAATTATCTGCGATACGTTCCGCTGCGTATTGTCAACCTTGTCTATCTTGTCTTGCTTCAGGTCTTGGCCTTGTGCAAGCGCAACTTAGGCTTGCACGGCATCACGCCTTAGCGAGGACGAACGATCCCAAAAGAGCCGAAGCGAGGAAGAAAGGACTCTGCGGGATCGGGGCGTGACAAGATCTGTTTTGGGAACAACAATTTTTTCTGAAAGAATCGTTTATCTTACTTATCTCATTTCACCTAAACCAATAAGGAAAAATTTATCAAATGTCCGTATGTAAAAATTTTATGAAAAACCTACTACAAAATAACATTTTATCGCGTGCCTAGAATTAGCGAAAAATATATAAAAGGGTACAGAATGACCTTTTTGCCCTTCTAATTTATTGAAAACATCCACGAAACCTACTCTTCAAAAACATATTTTGATTCTTCCTCTTCTTCTATACGCTGCTTACTTTCGAATCTAGGTTTTCTCCTCCAAATTCTTTAAACCTTACTTCAAAAACTCGTCAGTGACTCTCCATTCGCAATCTTCACACCCATTGTAAAATCATGAAGAATTGTCATTCTCCGTGTTAAAATAATGGAGAATAGCCTTTCCCCGTGTTAAAATGATGGAGAATGGCCATTTCTCGTGTTAAAATCACGGAGAATAGTCATTCTCCGTGTTAAATGACGGAGAATGACCATTCCCCGTGTTAAAATACAGGAGAATAGTCATTCTCCGTATTAAAATTACAGAGAATTGTCATTCTCCTTGTTAAATTGACAGAGAATTATTATTTCCCGTGTTAAAATGCAGGATAATGGTCATTCTCCGTGTTAAACGGAGAATTGCCATTCTCCGTGTTAAAATCACGGAGAATGGCCATTCCCCGTTGTAACTTATATTTGTAGAGTTGGGGTTTTAGATTGTATAAACCTTCATATGTAAGCCTATTTAATAAATATCTATATATTTTAGCTAGAAAGGTTAGAATATATATATATATATATATATATATATATATATATATATATATATATATATATATATATATATATATATATATATATCGTTAGTTATAGTAATATTCTACCTTGGAATTACGATAGCATTTTCTAATTATAATTGCCTATTTTATTTGGGTTTATACGGTAAATGTATAAATGCTAGTAAATATGCATTGGATATTATATTGCGATATATACTTCGTGTTTGTTTAAGGGTCTAATTATTATTTTTATAAATCAATAATTGCTATATATAATAAATAATTTTTACCAAGTCAATAATTGTTTTAGAAGTGTCATAACGGTTTATATGCTTGTTCATGGATTTTTGGAGTTAGTACAATATATATATATATATATATATATATATATATATATATATATATATATATATATATATTGTGTGTGTGTGTGTGTGTGTATATGTGTATGTGTGTGTGTGTGTGTGTGTGTGCATTGAATAAATACCTATACATAAACCTATATATGAATATCTATATACAAGTATTTATATATATCTTGAGTATAAAAAGAAAAAGTAAAACAAAACAAAAAACCCCACAGCCCACCCCAGCCGCACAAGCAATCCCAAACCCAGCAAGGAGCCAAGCCCAACATATATATATATATATATATATATATATATATATATATATATATATATATATATATATATATATATATATATATATATTAGAGAGACCGAGAGGTGGAGAGAAGGAAACCATCGCCAAACCCTAACCTAAAACTTGTTGCCACCTTCCCCGACCTCGCTAACCTCCCTGCACGCGCGCCCGACCACCTGCAGCCGCCTGTCGCCGCCGTTATCGCCAGAGCAATCGAATTTCTGCCGCGTTGGAGCACAACAAGAGGAAGCAACAGCAGCAACAACGTCCACTAAGCCATTTTCGCAGCGCGTGTTCTCGGCGTACGCTCGATCGTTTAACGATCTACCACTTCGGGTATGAGCTCAACATATACGTCTCGAGGTCCCTTCGATTATTTTGTAGTTAGTAGCCTCTGATCGCTCGAAAAATCGATGCAAAGATGGAGAAAACCTTGTTCGAAAAAACATAGTTACAACTGTCCCTGTGAGCACCCTGAATTTCGGGTTGATTTTTTTCATTTTATTTTATTTTATTTTTTGATTGGTTGGTTGATAAATAATTATTTCTGTTATTTTTCCTTAAGTGTACTTTTCCGTGCCATTGATATTTGGAGTGTCAGGGATGTTCAACTCTGGAAATCTTCTTCACGAGTTTTGAAGTGGACAGGATTACCTTCATGACGGTATATAGTGTCCCATCCAAACTTGTTCCCTTGTACTCTTTTTGCTTTGCTGAACTTCGGGTCGAATTAGACCGTTTGATTATTAATTAATTTTCCCACTCTTTTCCTTGATCATTATTAGCACGTTACCGTGACTTTTAATTTGGGAGCGCAAGACCAGTCAGTTTCTTGAAACCAACTTCTCATGCTTGATTTACTCGAGACGCTCGTCACCCATGACCTTCGTGTCCCACTCAGACACGTCATTTTGTGCTCCATTTGATTCGCACAACTTTCCCGACACGTGACCCGATTTTATTTCACTCTACGGCGTCACATTCATCTTCCAACTTGATTTGTGGGTCCCCTGTCGACCAAAACCAGTCAGCCCCAACTCTGGACATGGCCCACATTGAGCCTACTACCCGTCCGCCACTTCTGTCCCATTTATTGGAATCCTCATGTGCTACTTATTTGCTCATGATCATCAACGTCTATTTTTTAATTCAATTATTGCATAATGTCTGATTCTGACCCAATCCGGCTCCACCAAGTCCAGACCAGCTCCATGTTACTCTCCATCGTGACGCCCTTATATTTTTCTTGCCCAAAAATATTAGTACTCATTTTACCTATTTTCTATATTTAATAGAAATTCCCATTTATTTAAATTTCTATTGGGATTACCCATTTTCCCAATATCCCATTTTAGCCTTTGGATTCCCCAAACAAAATCCTACCCATCCATTTTTCCCAAACATCCACAATCCCCTCACAGCCAATACTTGTCGGCCCTAGTTTTTAGGAATTCCTTTCCCTCTCTCTTTCTCTCTCTTCAATTATTATCTCTCTTCACTCTCTCTCCCTAATAATTCCTACACCTACACAAAACCACAACCAACAAAAACTCAACAGCAGCTACAACACCCCATCTCCTCCTCACCACCCGACCTCTTCCTCCTCCTTGGCCCGACCTCCCTGGCCGAGCTAGGCTCCGGCCACCCCCTCCAGGCCGTCGGCCATCACAGCCATCTTCTCCTCCTCCTCCTTCTTCTCAAATCACCACCACCACCTCCACACCATTCCGCCACCACCACCATATCAGCCATCACCACCACCTCCACCCTCGTCGGGGTGCGCCGCCGCCATGCCCCCGCCAGCATGGCCGTGCGCCCCGCCATACAGTCGCCGGCCATCGCCGGTCAGGCCGCGCGCCCGGCCAGCGCGCCACCGCACAATAGCGCGCGCGCGTGCGTGCATGGACACCGCCGTCGCCGGCGACGTTGTCGCCGTGGCCGTATCCCTATAGGCTGGACGAACTCCAACGACCCCCCCGGGTCAGCCTCTCCTCCTCCAGCGCGATGTATGGGCGATTCGTGCGTTTTGCACGACGTTCCGTCGTGACGAGCTCGGGAACGACGCTGAAATGTCGCCCCGTCGCAGCGACTTCGCACACATTTTCCCGGAGATCCGACCGTTGGATCGGCGATTTCTTCGCTCCGTCACAATGTCGGTATATTTACCTTCATCCCTATCAATTTTCGTCCGTTAATTTTATCGCTTGATACATCAAAACCGGCCACCAAGTTGACCGTTTAAATTGTATTAAATTTGGACAGTTTCGTGGGGCCAACTTCGTCAGCTTGTATCTCCTCCACCGCAGCTCCGTTTGGCGTGCTACCAGTTCTGGTGCGAAGCTGGTATAACCCTCTTACTACCCCTCCAGTTTTGTTTCATTGTGAGCTTGTTTGATTGGTTGAATTCGACGCCAAAGTTGGCCGTCCGAATTCGTAATTTCCAACTTGTAAAATTCTATTTTTGAACAAGGGACTCCATATTTCATTTCTGACACCCCCATTAGACTTGTGGCGTCGTTCTGGCATATTTTCATATAAAATTTGTTAGATTTGGAGAACGTGGGACCTGGCACGTTTTTCGGTGCAAAGTGGGTCCCATATTCTGGGTCAACGGGACTTTTTGACGCCGGCTTATCGGAATCCAATTCTGGAGATACCGTTGAGTTCGTATCGTCATTCTGGACTCGTTGACATATAATTTGCTAGGTTTTGGTGGACATTGGATCCGACACGCATTTTGGTGCAAGTCGAATACCAATATCCGGGTCAACGGGTCATTTTGAGATCGGCTCATCGGAATCCAATTTCGGATATACCGTTGAGTTCGTATCGCCATTCTGGACTCGTTGACATGTAGTTTGCTGAGTTTTGAGAACTTTGGCTCAGGCACGTATTTCCGTACAAACCGGAATTCTAAGTTCTGGTCAACGGACCAAAATGAGATCAAGTCAACGGAATCCAATTCTGGAGATACCGTTGGGTTCGTATCGTCATTCTGGTTGCGTATAATTTGTTATATTTTATAGACTTATTTTCTTGCACATTTTTCGGTGCAAAATGGCTCCGACACGGGCACCGTTTTGACCCAAAATTACCTTTTTGCCCTTGTGTCCAAATTGGACCGATGGGTAGGCTATCCTAGCTAATTTGACCATTCTTGACACGTTGGCAATGTTTATTTCGTCGTCCGACAATGTTTGTTGATAGTTTCTCTGAGTTTAGCCTTGTTATAATTAATTAATAATTAATTCATGTAATGTTCGTATTTCAGGATTAGTACAACGAAACTGAGCTCAGTCAATTCCAGTGATCTCACATCGCTGAAATTGATAAGATGGACACGTGGATCACTGTAATAAGATTATCAACCCTACCATTGATTTTCTTATCTCGATTTGCGTGTCGTAAGTTTCGACGTACGAATAACGAAGTACACTTTAATAAATAGACTAGAATTTACCCTGTTTGACCAGAGTTGACCAGTTGACCCAAAGTCAACTGTAAGTCAACACTTGACCTAGTTTGACTAGATTATTGACCGGAGTTGACTAGAGTCGTTTTGACTTAAAAGAACCTAGTATAAGATAGATTGCTTGTAGAGATTTATTTATTACAACTTGAACACCTTGTAACATGTGTTGCTTTAAATAGGACTTTGTGGCTTCAGTTGGACCCTCTATGCTTATCAGCTGCTCAGGTTATCAGGCGAGTACATTCACTGATAGTTTTCATTGTCTTGATATCTATTATATCCGATTCAGTCGTAGTGTTTTACTTGATTCCCGACACGACGGTTCACGGACTAGTATACGTCGAATCCTGTTATGAGATGTTATTCCTGAACTTTCTTGGTATATGGGTATGTGATATTTCTGTGTTTCCTGTACTTGTATAAACATTGATTTGGGAGTGGGCTGGCCCCCTGCTCTCGAACCTTGTGTCATGACGTGCCATGTCCGGATCCGTGATACTACTCGGGGATGGGGGAATTATTAGGGGATATGTGATCAAAGCCTTCCTGTAACTATACATTGCTAGCGTCACCCTCATCTCATGTAGGGTGTTACAGATACCCCATTACCAGTTATCCAGGTTGGACGGCATGACTCTCCGTTGAGTACACCGCGGATTGTCGGGCCAAGTGGATAACCATCTCTTGCTTCCCTAGCCGATCACATATCGCTCTAATAGTTCAAATCACTTTTTACATTTATTGTCATATCATATATTTCCAGTTCACCTTTACTTATTGTACTTTTATCATGCTATGATTCATTTCTCACATGATCTACCTGTTTCGTACTGTACCATGGTTATGGGACTAAGTTCTGTTTGAAAGAAGGGTTACAACCCCGGTCCTTGTTTGGTTTAAGGGTTATAACTCGGCTTTCAAATGGTTCCCAAGTCGCCGATATCTTTGTCTTGTATTTCATTATTACTGTCTCTTATAGTATTTCTCAATTCATATGGAACTGTTGTTGGTGTTTGTACTTGCTCATTTTTCTGACAGGATACGTTGACAAATTTTACAGATAGCTTGGAAATTGCCTGCTAGCCTAGAGGAGACCCATTAGAGGTTGTTTAGTTAGCTATTCTCAATTGTCTGGAGTTGTATTTATTTTATGGATTACTGTATTTGAGCCTTGAGATGTATTCTGAGTTTGTACCTTAGACACTTAGACTTCTATCTGTTGTATCTCTTTTCGATTTCATGTTTTATCTATCTTTCTTTATACTCTACCTTAGATGTGATTGAGTTTACATTCTGCTATGTCACCCCCATTCAGGGAGTATAAACTGTTTAGTCTTATACTGTTAGATGCATTAAGACCTAGGACAGCGTTCTACCGCCGACACTGCGGCGTAGGCTGGGCGTTGTTACGTTCTCGTGCCCTAACTCTAGGGTACGGGTCGTGACAGTCCCAATGCCCTGTTTGGAAGGCCGTTTCTGGTTGATCCAGTGTAAAACCTTGGAACCTATTTAAAGGGACCTATAGACAACCTAACCAGCATCACAACAGTGCTTGTACTTATGAAAATCACCACGAAATCAGTTTTGTAAACAGTTGCAAATATCACGAAAAAATAGTTTTCAAAATAGTAAAAATTCAAGAAAACCTTCGATACGACGTGTGTCCTGCCAATCCGGGCGATGTGGTCACGAACCGAAAGCATCAAAAGGTGCGTATCTGCTTTGTGGACATGTGGGCTTTGACGGAATTCAAATTGGTTGCGTGTGCGCGACGAATTTGATGTGTATCCATCGAAATTCACCGTATAGGCCTCTTTACAAATTTCCTAATTACTTCGTGCACGTTTGTCAGATCGAGATGAAACTTGCACCAACAGGACCGTATCATTTTTCTGGTCCTTTATGCCAAGTTTGGTCCGATTCTAAGACAGTTGATCAGATCGTCGTTTTGCGGGCCCCACGATCCGATGCAACGGACGATTTTATGCACGGCCTATTAGAATCCAAAATTAGACATAACATTGGGTTCGTATCATCAAAACAAATCCGTAGACATGTAGTTTGACGACTTTAGAGATCATTGACTCTGGCACGCTTTTCGGTGCAAAACGGGTCCAGCGGCGGACACCATTTGGGTCCGAAATGGTCGTTTTGCCCTTGTGTCCATAATTGGACTTAAGAACAAGCAATCCTATCTAATTTGACTATTCTAAGAACGTTGGTAATGTCTATTTCAGCTTTCGGAGATAGTTGTGAGATTTGGACTTTATAGCTTACCAATTGACGGTATATTGTTGATTCTTCGTGCTACCACAAGGCAAGTATACCTTGCCTTCCTCTACAGTTTATTTACATGCTTATAGCCTTTCTCTTTATATGTTAGCATCGGGCTTCTCTAGTTGATTCTGGTTTATATGCTTTTCTTTATACCATGTATATTAGTTTATTTGCCTTATTCGTATATCATCATTGTTCATGACTTGATACTGTATTTATACCGGATTCGTGTCGTCACATGTGTCATGAATGAGTCATATCGTGTCATAGGATGAGTAAGTCATAGCTGAACTGTTGTACCTTATTTTGGAATTCCTACCTGCGAGTCCACACTAAGGGCGAGGGTGATTTCTTGAAGCTAACATGTGAGTCCACACTAGGGGCGAGGGTTAGTAGTCATTTGTCCGCACCTGCGAGTCCACACTAGGGGCGAGAGTGATTCTTGAAGCTAACATGCGAGTCCATACTAGGGGCGAGGGTTAGTAGTTGTTCAAATCTGTAAGTCCACAATAGGGGCGAGGGTTTGAGTATCCGATTGGTTTCTTGTCATGAGTTCATGTTTCCTTCCAGCAGTTCATTTAGCATAATGTTCCCTGTATCCGTGTTCATAGTCACCTGTCGTGTTCTGTCTTCCCTGCTTATTTTTTACGCATGATAAACTGTTAGATAGGCATGTTTTATGTATCTTGCTCTGTCCCCTGAGGACCTGATGATCTCTTCAGGTAGCTGATTGCATGGAGTTAGTTAGCGGATCATGATGGTAGTGATTACACCTGCAGGGATACAGGTATTTGCTTGTGATATTTCTTTATTATCCTTTCGTGCTTTATATTCTATATCATGATATATTCTGCTTGTTAGCTTATTTTATAGACTCATATATTATTCTTGGAGTCTAATCAGACAATATGCTAATGGGATGTAGATCATGAACCATACTTGTTCATTCTTGATTTATATTAATCTCGTGGATTGAGATATAGTTTAGATTACCATATTAGACATGATACCATGCCCTTGACAGCTTATACATATTCGAGTCGGGCTGGAGTCCGCTTGATACGTAGCTGGCTTACTCACGCACTTGCATCCCGAAAAGCGGGTGCGGATCGTGACATTCCCCGTCTTAAAATCATGGAGAATGACCATTCTTCGTGCTACAATTACGGAGAATGGTCATTTCCCGTGTTAAGATCATGGAGAATGATCTTTTTTTTGCTTTTTTTAAAAAGTATATATTGATTGATATCATACTTTTTATTGTTGTTTATTTTATATCAGTGCAAACAACCGAGCACAGTGACCTAATCGTCGGAAAACTTCGAATCTCTCCACGAAGATGATGATGATGATGATGATGATGAGCGATGATCGGAGTTCGACTGAAGAAAAGCACAATGAACTATGAACGATCTTTGCAATCTCTGTCGAAGATGAGAGCAATGGAATTCAGATCTCTCGTGAAGAAGAAGAAGACGAAAATCGTAATCCAAATCTGAGTTTGTGAATTCAAATATATATATATGACCAAATTTGCGTGAAGGGGTAGTTATGGTATTATCAAAATGGCAATTTTGTAAATACGGAGCATCTAAAGGGAATCTTGGAATATTTAACATGAAAATACATAATTTTGTGTATTTCATAAAACCCACCCTGTGGGTGGGTTTTTCATAAACACCCACCCCGAAAGTGGAAAGTGGGTATTTCAGCAATTTCCAGAACCAATAAATATCAAATATGATTTCACAATTATAACCACAAATTCGAAACACAAGTATCAAAGCAATGTATAATATAATGGATACACAATATAAATGTAATACACCAAAGAAGTAAAGTGTTCAAATTTCAAAGGAAAGGATTTTTTTTATCATATATGTGAAAATAAGAGGAAGCAAAAATCATAAAATTCTAGGTGGGATTAAAAAAGTTTATGGAAGTTAAAGCTAGACAAACCCTACTATACAAATCTTTTTGGATCATCATCCCAAAGTCTTTTCTTGGTATTAAAGTTTGAGCTATCCCATTTTATCTAAACAAGACATTGCCCATACGTTTTAGACATGTTATTTAAAGCATCAGTAAAAATAACGACTCTTTTATTTTTGTTCATATTGTAGTTTAGATGATATATTTTATAATAGTATGTTCCTATCATTTGTGCATACCTATACAATTCGAAAGAAGTTTGCACACACCTACGAAATTTGAAAGAGAGAGATTGCCTAGCTGAAATATATCTCCAAAGATTTATGTTAAGAAAGAGAAGATGAAAGAACTGTTAGTGCTGGGGCACAATTTTTCGATAAAAAACTGAGAAGAATGAAACAATTGTAAGAACAATGTTCCAACGCAACACTTCTAGGAAGGTTGCGCAAGTATAACGAAGATCTTCTTAGATCTTGTTATGATATTATGAGAATTTCAAAAGATTTTGTAATCTACAGCAGCGAAGAAGATGACATGCGAAAGATGGAAGATGGCCTGCTGGGGTGAATGATCACCGTTGCGTAAAGCTATATTCGCCCCACACGAATAGCTTCCAGGAACCAACAAATTTGTCGGAGAACTTTGGAACACTTCTGCTCTTCTTACTCCTCGGATCGTACATGGACTCCCGTGCAAAAGCAACGCTGGTGCAAAGCTTCTCTTCTCTCTGACAGGCTCTATTTACTTGTGTTAAGAAACACTTGTAAACTTTCGTAACTCTCTGAATATGTTATGTGTTATTTTTGTCTGTGAGAGAGAAGAGACATTTTATAGGCCCGAGTAGCAACTGCCCGGTTAGCACAACATTCAGGACGTGGTAATAACCACTCCGAACGTGCAGTAACCGCTCAGATCATGCTCAGGCACGATCTGAAGCAAGTTACGCCACTCGCGCATCCTGCATGCCTTGCACACTGTGCGTAGTACGCGTACTGAGCCACTTGCGCCACCTGTGCCACCTGCACGCCCTGCGCACCCTGCGCCAGTCGCACAACTGGACGTGCATCTGGTTGCGCCACTGGGCACGCACCTGGTCGTACAACCTAGGCCGCACAACCTGAGCCGCGTAACCTGGCAGCGCAACCTGGCCGCGCAACCTGGCAGCGCTCCTGGCCGCGCAACCTAGCATGCGCAACTGGCCGCGCAACCTGGCAGCGTGCCTGGCCACGCATGTGGCTCGTGCAACGAGCGCAACTTAAGCGCACTATGCTGACGTGCTAAGTGTAAAGTGCACCAACAAAATGCCACATTATGCCTTATGAGCCTATGAGCCCGAGTCCGAGTCCGAGTCGCTAAGCTCCTACGGGGCTTAGCTCCTATAGAAACAAATTTCCCAAGAGCAAAAAGCATGAATGCTTTTAATTGTTTATTTAGCCTTTGTTATTTTTATTAGAAAAATAACCCCACATGGCACACCCATGTGCACCTCCATACCACATGTGCATCTCTAAACTAGCATAGCTAATATATAGAGATACAACTCCTTTGGCCTAGCCGATGTGGGGCTAAATTTTCTAAACAAAGGCTAAAATCCCAACAATCCCCCACATATCTCTATATATGGGTATAAGTGTTCTCCACAGTAACTGTCCATCATGCATTAGGAGAGATGTCGCTGACGACTTGAATCTTCCCATATGGGTCAAACAACAGACTATAATACAAAAATGGACTAAGCCTTAAATTCTGCACCATAATCGAAATTCTTTCCACTCACATAATGCAGTTACATGTGCTTCTGGCTACACATTAAAGGCTCTGTGCCAGCCTGGTTTCAGTGTATAATTTTGAGCGTCTACAAGTTTACCCTCAAGAGATGGCCTGATATCTCTTTGTCCATACACTATAGGTGAGTTCATTATAAAGAGACATGGCATGAAGCGCTTTGCGCTTCCCTTGCGGTGCTACGCCGCTATGACATGGCTTAAAGTCGAGGCCTTACCCCGTAACGGGAACCTCATCGTAGTGACATACTACTGTAGCATGAGGCCACCGCCTCTTTGTGGTGCCAAACTATCCAGCATTAAGCCTTAGGCTCCCTTGCGGTGTTACGCCGCAACGACATGGCTTACAAGGCCGAGGCTTTATCCCTAACCGGGTACCTCATTGTGGTATCGTGCCACTGTAACATGAGGAACTCCTCCTCTTTGTAGTGCTGACTACACCCCTCTTTATTTTAACATACAACATTAGGCTAATTGCCTATTTGCGGTGCTACGCCGCTTTGACTTGGCTAGCAAAGCCGAGGCATTACCCCATGCCTGGGAACCTCATGGTGGAGTCACCCCACAGTAGCATAGAGTTCCACTCCTTGTAGTGCTGTTCTACCGTGCTTCCTGTAAAGCACACCAGGCATTCACTCTGCCTGAGAACTCATTAAGACATTTAAGCCAACCTTCCCACAGGATCCGTTTTCCGCAGAAAACAATAGTAGACAACAGTGGTTGTAGGTCCGTAACCTCTCCATGCCCAATAGAACATGTACCCACCGTTCTTGATATTCTTCCGATTAGTGGTCCTCCCTTGAACCAAAAGCTAGATGGCTAGTAGATTTCTCTTTGAACTATTAGCATAAAACTTTATGGTAGGAATACAATAATACAATATCAGAATACCTTCAAGCATATTTTACAAGCTGTATCATCGACCAGCTGGCGCTTGAGGCCCTTGTTGAACGGATCCGCCAGGTTCTTCTGACTCCGAACATCAATCACTGCAATAACACCTCTCTTGATAAGATCGTGTACTGCCATATGCTTCAACCGCACAGTCCTCTTCTTGGCATTGAAGAGGTCATTTGATGCTACCGCCGAAGTCGCCTGGTTGTCACAGTATATCGGTATCGCCAGTATTTGTGCCCAAACCACTGAAAGATCATACATGAGCTCCCGAAGCCATTCTGCTTCCTCGGCTGCGGTATCAAGTACAAATAACTCAGATTCCATGGATGACCGCGAGAGCATAGTCTGTCACCCTCACTTTTCCAAGTTAGGGATAAAATGGTAATTTTTCATTTTATAATATTTTTGGGAATTTTATTTCATAAATATTAATATTTAATTATTATAGGAGTCGGGTTCGAATTTCATCGCATTCCGAGTTAATTCGGGACTCCGGAGAAATTCGACTTGAGTCGTAATTAGCATGTTATTTAACCATGGCCCACCACACTAAACTTTTAGGTTTAGGAGTTTGGACTAGTCCCCCATGAGTAATTAAGTTTAATTATGATTTTTTATTTAATTTTAGCAACTTCCGAAACCAATTTTGGGATTTAACTTAGCCTAGAAGCAAGGGAGGGGCAAACTTGTAATTAAAAGTGCCCCTACCCCAAGCTCCCATGGCCGGCCACCTATAGTACCCCCTCCACCTCTCCTTTCTTCACCATTAAGTCTTCTCTCTCTCTCTCTTCATTTCTTTTCTTCCAACTCCTTCTTCTTCCTCCAAATCTTCATTTAGGTATGTCATTTAAACCCTCATAAATTCACCTATTTTAATTATTCTTTCACATAAATTATAGGAGAGACCATTCTCTACATGTTGACCCTAGCCTTTGTAGGTTTCCTTAAATTCTAGTTTAGGAATTTATTATGGTTTACCCCCTTTTTAGAATGGTATATATATATATATATATATATATATATATATATATATATATATATATATATATATATATATATATACATGTGTATTTATGTGTGTGTATTTATATATGTATTTGTGTGTGTGTAGAGGAGAGTGATAGTTGTGTCATGAGAGTGTGTCCATGTGTGTGTGTGAGTGTCCATATATATCTAGATACATATATGTGTGAGTGTGTCTATATATATATATAAAAAAAAAATATATATATATATATATATAAATATATATATATATATATATATATATATATATTATATATATATATATATATATATATATATATATACATTTATATATATATAGATATGTATAGATGTATGTATATGTGTGTGTGGTCATGTGTATATATGTGTGTGTATTGGTATGTGTAGAGAGGGAAGGAAATGTATGTGAGTATATATATATATATATATATATATATATATATATATATATATATATATATATATATATATATATATATATATATGTGTGTGTGTGTGTGTGTGTGTGTGTGTGTGTGTGTGTGTGAGAATGATAGAGAGGGATTAGAAGAGAATTAGAGGAGTTAGAGGGGAGTTTAGAGAGGGAAATAGAGAGTGAATTAGTGAGGGATTTGTGAAGGGGAAAGGGGGAACACCCACAGCAGCAAGGGGGCTGTTTCCCCCCCCCCCCCCTAAACAGCCCCCAAACAGCAGCAAACTGCAGCAGCAGTAACAGCCACAGTAGCAGCAGCATAGGCACAAACCCCCCCCTTTTTACCCCCTATTCGACCCCATATATACCCCACTATATACCTATATGTATATACTTATATATACCCTATTATTAGCTCTATATAACCCTCTAAAACCCACTAGAATAGCCCCCTAAGTTAGTCCTAAGAGGGTGTGAAAAGTGAGAGTTGAATGAGATTGAATGAGTGAATGAATAGTTGAGTTAGTTTTAGTGAAGGGGTGAATTTGAGTTCCGTGATTCGGAACGCGTCAAAACTTGGAGGGAACTTAGATAATGTGATTTAGATTTTGAGGGTAGGCTTCGGAGTTGGGATCGAGGTTGCGTGTGTGTTTGGGGAGACGGTATCGCACCGCACTATTCCGTATCTTGAAATATTCAAGATAACGGGTAAACGGGCGATACGGACCGTAAGATGGACTGGATGTCCACTTACCCTAGAAAGCTTGGTAGGTAATGGTTGTATAGGCTAGTACCCTACTACCCTAGGAAGCACGGAGTAGAATTCCTAAGGGA